>JARTUT010001001.1:0-61818 GCA_030674115.1 Micraspis discolor | reverse complement strand
AAATTAGGCATTTTGTATAAAAAACAATAAAGTATTTCACTAATTTTTACAAATAACACAACTATTTACTTGTAAACAAAGGCTTTGTTTTTCCTACAGCGCCATTAAACAGCTGATCGTGACAGCAGGTTGGAAAGCCCTATATTTATTTCATTCACTTACTTAACCTAACTCGATTTAACGATTTGTGTTTTCCAGTGACCTCAAGGTTGAAGATGAAATTCAAACCGAAGAAAATTTCACCCACGAGTTTGGAATATGTAACAGAGACACAATCAAGTGAAACAGGAAAATTGTTGGAGCCAACCTGTAAAACTAGAAAGTATTTATGAAGCTGGGAGAAATGACCAATCTTGAGAAGGTAGGTTGTAATCTTTAATGCCGGCCACACACGCTACCATCTACAGGAAATGAAATCTGCGCAGATAGACTACAATCATAGGTTTTCAAGCAAAATCGAAATACATTTCTATCAACTTATGTTAAAGTCTGCAGGTTTCATCTTCGGCTGGAGTCTGTGTAGCCGGTAATGATTATTGGCATCAAAGTGAGTGAAGCGTTATCACCAACATATTGCTTTTTAACACTTGTATTCTCACCATGGCTGCTATTATTAATATGAAACCTAAAATACTTAATACATAATACAAAGCTGGAGTTCCTCAGGGCACAGTGCTCAGACCATTTCTCTACCGAATGTATGTTGAAAATCTTCTCAAATCAGGTTTGCTGGGCAACTCTTCATGTTTGCGGATGATACAGTTGTCATGTATAGTGCAGACAGTACAAGGGTTGCCTTTGGGGATTCAAGAATAAAAAGAAATATTAAGCATAAAAAACAGGCAACCATTCACGAAATTCATCGATAAACACTGGTACTTGATGGAGCTTCATCGCCAAGAATTGAATTAAGTTCATCGATGCACTGTTGTTGAGTTAATCCACGTAGAAACTTGTAAAAATTAATTGCATGAAAATGTTCACGATTGAATTCCATTTTTTGGGTGAGATGAATCTTTCAAGTTCAAGAATGAGTTAAGATGGCTGACGAAGAAGACGCGATGTCGGATGTATCCGATAAAAACGAAAGAGATGCACAATATTATAAATGTTGTGCAACCAAAAGCTGCAAATTTAAAGTATGCTCACAATACTTTGCAATTTTTCATCAAGCGTGTGCAAAAAGAAATTCCAACCTGAAATACCTGGGTGGCAACAAAGTTTTGTGTTGTGACGAGAGGAAACAGGAACCGAGGAAATGCGATGGAAATAAGGTATATCAAACAACTTTTAGAAGAAGAAAGATATAAATGAGATACTTAAAATTAACAACAATCTACTATTGGAAAAAATCGTAATGCTGGAAAATAGAGAACCAAAAAAATGTAAACAGAATTGAAAACAACACATCTTTAACAAACAGACAGTTCAAGGACAGATACATCAAACAATAAACAAACAGAAATATACACATACGCTAGAGCAACTATATCCGCAACCAAACAACAGAGGGAGCCACAAGACAATAATCCCGAAATGTCAGAGTTGAATAATGCTGCAAACATAGAACCGAGTACCTCTAAGGATCATAGAACCCCACTGACGAGGAAGAAAGTAAACATAAACACAACCAATGGAACAACACAAAGCAAACAAATGGAAGGTGAGGAATTCACAGAAGTAAACCGTCGAAGGAAAAGAAACATCGGCACCGGAAAGATTCGAAAGGATTCTTTGGGGAAGAAAAAAAAATATGGCTTTATTTAAACAGAGTGAAAAGAAACACAACAGAATTGATGTTAAAAGAATACCTCACCGGTAAACTAGGATATGAGAAAACGGCTATTACAGTAAGAGAGATACCATCAAGCGAAGAGAGATCAAGAAGATTTTTAATAACAGCGCCATTCGAAAAAAGAAGAAAATGTACAAGTTCTTCTTTTGGCCTGCAGGAGTGGGCATCAAAAGATTTGACTTCGCCAAACATAAAGAAATGATGAATCAGGAGAGGTTTCGCAACTAATGCGGAAACAAAAAGCCCCAAATCTGTAAGTGCAAAACGTGCAATCTATTGTAACATTTGCCACTTTTTCTTTCGAAAAGAATGACAAATATCATTTTCAAAACTAACTACGGCACTGGAGTCTGAATGACTCCAGATACAAAGACTTGGCCATTCAATGTGATCGTCTAGCAAGGGTAGGACTCTACGTTATGTTTACGTAATAATTCAAGTTCGTGATAATTGAGATTAGTGAAATAATTGGGAATCAAAGATGGTAAATAAAACACAACGGTTAGACCCAAATAATGCTCTCTATTCAGGGTTTTAAAAAAATATAGGGGAAAGCCTCAGGCATAAAACCCCTTTGGTTAGGTGATGTTAGGGCACTTGTTTAAAACTAAATAGTCAATCATTAACAATTAGCAAAGGCAAGTATAACAGTTCTGAGAAATCTATAACAATACAAAATAGATAGTAATCATAATAATCAGAGCAACTTCCATATTACAAAGAGAATAATAAACATGGTAAATATGGCAACTTCAATGGTACAACAAGAATTAATAATCATGGCAAATATGTAAACTTCATTAATACAACAAGGATAACTAGTAAGCCAGGAGATCCATAGGCCCGTAGATCCATATGCCAGTAGATTCATAGGCCAGTAGATCCATAAGCCAGTAGTTCAATTAGCCCATAGATCAATGAAGCTCGGAAATATATGAAGCGCACAGAAACACGAAACACGGCAAAAAACCGTTGGAAGGCAAAGAAACTTGAAAGAACGCGAAGAAACACGAAAGCAAGCGAACAAACACGAAAGAAGCAAAAAAACACAAAAGAAAGCGAGAAAACATGAAAAGACCCGAAGAAACACGAAAGAACGCAAAAAGCCCGAAGGGACCCAAAAAAACCCAAAGAAACGCAAAAAAACCCGTTGAAAGCGAAAAGACATGAAAGAACTGGAAGAAACGCGAAAACACACGGAAAAACACGAAGAACGGGAAAAAACACGAAAGGGCTCGATAAAACACGAAAGAACGCGGAGAACCACAAAATATTGCAAAAACCCCAAAGGAACCCGAAAAAACCCGAAGGAATGCAAAAAACCCCGTCGAAAGCGAAAAAACATGAAAGAAACACGAAAGAACCCGACCAAACACGAAAAATCGCGAAAAAACATGAAAGAACTCGAAGTAACACAAAAAAAATCCAAAGGAACCGAAAAAACCCCGAAGGAGCACAAAATAACCGAAAGCGCGCAAAAAAACTCGAGAGAAAGCTAAAAACCCCGAGGGAGCACAAAAAACCGAAAGCGTGCAAAAAATACCGAAAGAACTTGTAGATTGCACACCCTGTATATCAATCGATCGCGAATTCATTGTTAATGGCACACCCTGTATGACATTTAATTGAATTTAGCTCCCTTACGCGAAAAAGCAGGGAAAAAAAACAATGAATCACTGTGTTCCTAAAAAAAAGTTGTTATTTCAATTTGCCACAACATTTCTAAGAAGCGAGAGTGAAAGAAGATAATCTAAAAAATGAATATTTTTATATGAATCGCATCCTTAATTACTGAATATCATTTGAAATGCTGGGTTTACTAAACGTTGATGGGTTCGTCAATTCGATGATTGAGCCTGATATTCCGTGAATTCGGCATTTCATTGGTCAATCTGACATATCCGATCAAGTATTCTGTGAATCCTTCTATTACTGATCTTTATGAAACCCATTATCAATGTTTGTATTTACTTACACTTACACTTAAAAGTAACTAACAAATAAAATAAAATGATCTATAGTCATGTATAATGGAAAGCAACAACAACATATACATATATATATAAGAACATTTATTCATTAATTTTTAGCTTACATTTTCTTTAAGAAAACCATGTAACATGTGTATTTAGAAAAAGATTTAGCTGAGTTCAAGGTATCACAGTACCATAAAAGTTACGTGCTGAAAAAGTTGTTTCTGTAACGAATGTTGGACATAATTCATATGGCTAGATAATACAATATTGACAGTACTACTGCAAAATGAATCCTAGTGGCAAGGAAAAAAAGAAGTAAAATAAACAAATGTGATTGTCTATTTTCTCAATAAAAGCATTGAAGTAATTTTTTTAATTTGAAGTGTTCTCAATGAATTGATTCAGTTTATAAATGTTATTGCTCGTAATTGACAAAATATAGAGAACCTTTACTTGAATACAGTAATTTTAATATAATTATTATGACAGTTGCAACGCAGTAATCCTTAGCCCCTGCAAAACAACCAACATGCTCTCCAGACGAATGGATCACCAACCTCCATACTACAGGGTTCAATGTTAAATATAACACACCAATAATCCACAAGCTGTTAATTTGTAGAAGATACAGTGGCAATGAAGGGATATTTGAATTTCTTAACAAAATATTGCATCTGAAGAAAAAAAAAACAAAATTAGAAAGGGGGTAATATGCATTTCAATCAAAATTCTACATTGGAATATGCGGGAAATCCAAAAACATGAGTTATATAGCAACACAGTGAAAGTTTTCAATATGAGGCAAACATTAATATTTGCATTGTAAAATATGCAACCAATAAAAGGCATAAAACAATTTGATTGATTTGCAGTTTATGACTCAGTGGTTTTTGGTTTAGTTCTTCTCTAAGAAGAACAATCTATTATGAAATGGAGCATAAAATCTGAAAATAACCAATAATTTCCAAACAATTTTGCCGAAATGTAGTAACGAATCCTTGGTAACTTTATCAATAAATATCGAGTAGCTGTCATCGAAGGAATTTTGAGACTATAAAGTCTCTCTCTTGTCGAATGGGGATATATCTCAAACTTTTGTATATTACTTGTAAAAGAGAACAAAAAGCAACGATTAAATGCTCCAGTTTGTTTTTCATTCAAAATGCCTGAATAGGTGCACAGAAAATCTTCGTATAGAAATTTAACAGCCTTACAATTGCTGCTATCTGAAATTAATTTTATGTTGCATTTTGTTGACCTTTGTTTATCAAAGAAAAGGAGCATGTACCATTATGTTTGTTAGATTCCTGAATGGTTTTCAAATTGCCCACTCTGTCCACATTTGCAGTAGGAATAACCAAATTGGACTATTTCTTGAATGACATAACCATGTGAAAATTATTTAAAAAAAAAGCTTCAGTATTTATAAGGAAAATCCTACCTGCAAAAATTGTTTTTTTGAGAATATCCTTGCAATGTTTACAAAATGAATAATATTTGTGGTTGATTTTCCTTTCACATGGATTTATTATGAGCTGGAAAAAAACAGAATAAATCATTATGAAAGTCAAATATACTTTGTATTACCGTAAACGATCCATTTTGATGAATAACCTTTGTTTATCAACGAAAAATGGTGATTTCAAGCATACACCATTGTTTTCATGAGATTCCTGAATCAAATTGCCCACATTTGCAGTCGGAATAACCAAATTAATAAAAGATAGGCTTCACTATTTATCTGTTAAGCAATTATAACCTAAAATTTCAACCTCGGATGTTGTTTACAATCTAGCGATCCAAATCGATTGCATTGATAATTCTTTCAGAGGGATATATTATATTGACTGCAAATAAAGGAAATAAATCATTATGAAAGCCAAATATACATAATATTACCCTTAACGGTCCGTTTCGATCGATTTTCTACGTGAAAAACCTAATGTCACAAGTCCGATGAATCAGTCTGTCTATGTAACAGCAGGGAATGAAATGACGTAAACCAAGTCCCTACCTTGAAAGAATGCGCATCGATAAGTAGACCCATTACTTTCACGTTATTATTTCGGCGTAGAAAGGAGTAAAAATTTAAAAATCGTATTGGGAATCTTGAAAATCTTGACGATTATCCATATTTAGTGTCGAACATTAGAAATAAAAATATTTTTGACAGGGATTTTGTCGTTTTTTGGAGGAAGTTATGATAATCTGTGGTCCTTGAGAATTTTATCGTAGACGTCAAAATTACCGATTTTCGCAAGGTTTTTTCGTTAATTTCCATTTCGAGTTGGAGAAATAAGACACGCCTGTTAGGTCCGGTGGTTATGGAGGAAGCTTTTGCCATTTCTCATGCCGGTCGGAGCGTGCCCGTTTATTCAAACACTTCGCTGCCGTGCGGGACCTTTTGTGAAATCCGCATTTTTGACGATTTTCCGACGTAATTTTCTCGCACTTTTCGACCACGCAAGATAACCAGTCTTTTCCCACGGATGGAGGGGTTCTTTCTCTAGGTTCTCGCGTGCGGTACACCCGTGGAGCCCGTTTCTCAACACCACCGTTTCCCGTTTTCCAAACACCCTTCGCACCCCGTCGACCTCCGCCAAAAACTTTATGTCCTTCGGTGATCGCTCTCTTATTATTTTAGTATATTGACAATCATGGTAACTAAGTAAACGACTAATTATGACCATCGTCATGGTCACAGCCCCAGGCTATGTGAGCCATAACTATAATATTGTATGAGCTAAGGAATTGGGAACACGGGGAAGGTCATGGAGTTCCAGCGGCGGCTCTGAAAAAATGACAGAAAGTTTCGCAGTTGATTAAAAAAAGGTATATTCTCTCCTGCTTTAATAGAACATAATGGTAACGGTCCCTACCTTAAGGCGTCTGGGACCGGCCCTTCAAGGCCTTCGATCCAGGAACCTAAGAAATCTCATACAACAGTATAGGAATGGTCCACAATCTCGAGACCCCTAAATGAAATATCATGTAATACGAGCATATAGATAAATAGATAGCAGTACGAGATCATGGCATAAATAAACACAAATCTTCATAGAATATCAAACACAAGTAAATAATAAGAACCAGAATGCATTATGGACATAAATAACAGAGACAGGTATAGGTAAACGATAATAAGCAATATAAATAATGAAAGCAGAGAGTCTACATAATCAACCGAAGGAAATATACATAACGACAACAAGAAGATACATCACGACAGTAAGAAGAATAAGTTAACACAGTACGAAATACACACAACAATAACCATGAATAGTAAGGCAAGTATATTACACAGTAAAATGACCAATCACAACAGTACGAGACATACAGAATGATAACATGAGATAGGGGTAACTTAACAACGTTAACCTTCGATATAACACCATGGTGCTACGTACACTGGTTACATCCATTATTCCATATCGACCATACTAGTACTACCACTAGTGGTGGTCTCCATATGTTCCTGTCTGATCACAGGCTCAGACCCCCAGTCCTATTGTACCATAGGGTACAGTAAATAAAGTTGATCGGTTATACTACAGTAACACATTGTAGAAAGCTGAAAATAAGGCGTTCATTGTTATGGTAGACACCTGAACTTCAAAGGCAATAATATCGAAAATGATGGAATCACATGCTATAAGGAGTTATATGAATAAAACAAAGCATGAAATGATTTCCATCAAGTAAGACGGAAAATCAATTAATAAAAGGACGGACATAGAGAACTTGACCACCGCTTATTTTTATCTAATTAATAAGATCAAAGACAAACTTAAAAAACTTAATTAAGGATATTTATAGTGAGAAATTTATTTTCACATGCGCATTTTTAATGTATTAATAATAATAATAATAATAATCTATATAATAAAGTAATAAGATCGTGAACCAGAGAAAATTTTGACAGGTGGTCCCGTCAGGAACCCGGAAAGCGTAGCTTTCCGAGGGGCCCTGCGGGAATCTTAAAACAGATCGAAAAGGCGTATCCTCTTCTAGGAGAAGCGACCCCGAAAACCCCCCCGGGCGCTCTTAAAGTGCCCGAAATTTTCAAACGAAAAGACGTTTTTCGCGAAATCATAAAAGTGCCCCGGAAAAAAGGAAATAGGCTCCGAAGCCGGAACGCCCCGGGTCCGGGACTCGCCACATATTCCGAAAGCGAGGACATCCGGTTTCCTTAGAACCCATTATAATTCCGGAGCCCCCCTATTTCTAGGCTAAAATTTCGTAAGTAAAACGGCAATTTTTAGTTTCGCCAGCCCCGCGAAACGTCAAAATCACCCATGATGCTTTCGCTCAGTGCGGGCGCTACAAGCCTCTAAACGCATTTTCGGCGGTAGAAAATGAAACTTGAGGAAATTCCCCATCTCTGGGTACCAATTTTCATATCCAAGTAGCGAGATAAGGCTGCGAATTCTTCATTCCAAATTCGGCAATTTTTACGGTAAATTGAGACAAAATGTCACAATTTCTCATACGATTCCGATGATAGCCGAACGCGAGCTCCAAATTTGAAAATACGGCATCAATTTTTCGCTCGATATGGGCGGTGGAAGATTTTTCAGGCCTTCCAAGCGCTCGATTAAGAATCTACAGGAGATTCCGAATCTCTAGAGACCACATACGGTTCACGAATCCAAAGAAAAACACCTCAAATATGCGTTTCAAAATCGGCATTTTCCAGTCCATTTTCGCGCGAATTCATTGCCCTCTCCGAACTCCGACCCAACTTATTTCAAGTTATATGTATTCTTTCGGGATTTTTTCAGGTGCCTTTGGATTTTTTGTGTTACTTGGGGTTCTTTTTTGTTTTCTCGCGTTGTTTCGTGTAATTTTGGTTTCTTTCATGTAACTTCGGTTTCTTTCGTATTTCTTCGGATTCCTTCGTGTTTTTTCGCGTTTCTCCGTGTTTTTTCCAGTTCTTTCGAGTTTTTTCGCTTTCAACGGGTATTTTGACGTGTTTCGTGTTTCTGCGCGCTTCATTGATGTATGGGCCCTATTGATCTGTGGTCTATATTGATCTATGGTCTATATTGATCCATGGGCCTATTGATCTACCCGCTTACTAGTTTATTAATCCTTTAGGACATGTACATACATGTGTAGGACAAGTCAATTTAGAAAAATAAACAATAGTGCAGTTAATCAGTGATACAATCATCATAGTATTCTTTGACAGTATAATAACATCTACTCAATAACAAGCTTTTAACTTTCATCTTGAATTTATTATAATTGAGAGATCTTATTTCTTATGGTAAATGATTAAAGAGTTTGATACATTTATAAGTATCTCGAACTTAGCGGTTTTGTGCTGGGGGATATATAATTTTCCCTCACTTCTTGTGTTATAATCATGAAAGCTGGATAATTGCATGATGTGTTTTTTGTTCTTCTTCACATACAAAAGGGATTTCAGGATGAAAATACAACACAAAGTAAGAATGCAATTTCCAACAAACAAAGGTCTGCATGACATACGCGGGGATATATTGTACAAAATGCGTTTCTGTAGAATGATAGCCCTACCACTATCTGATGAGCTACCCCAAAGCAGAATGTTGTATGACAAATGACTATACACAAGACTGTGATAGATATCCTTGAGAGAATTCGAGGGAATCATACTTTTCACCCTACTTATTGCATAATAGGAACTGTTTAGTTTCCAAGAAACCGAATCAACATGCACAGACCATTTCAGATTTCTGTCAAGGTGGACTCCAAGAAACTTTGCATTCTCTCCAGAGGAAATGTCACGATCATGAGCGTTAAGGATCAGTTTCCGGTTATTATGGCTTGACGTGAAATAAATTATCTCAGTTTCTCCTATGTTGATCATCAAGTTGTTGTGATGGCACCAATTCACAAAATTACTCAAACAAAGTTCACATAATACTTGTAGATCCTCAAAGACATCGCTGAAACTACTACAGCAGCATCGTCAGCAAACAGGTTCAACAAAAAGTTCTTGATAAGAGAAATTCCCTGGAGGTCCAACGATCTGATGAACATTCTTTGAAGATTTTCAGGAAGGTCATTAATGAAGAGGAGAAACATAATACTTATTGAATTCAATCTGTCAGTTCCTTTCCGGCAATGACTCTTTCCATGTGTATTGAGGTGTATTTGTTTTCATTGACTTATTACATGACCCAGACCATTATAAAACTGTAAGTGAATTCCATAATTCCAGATTCTCTTTCATTGTCTTGTTTTCTTGTGTTTATTTAAACAATTCCATTATAACGAGTAACCGAAGTATATTTATAGGATTTAAATAAGAAAAAAAAAATGTTTTCTCTCACTGTGATATCTCTATTCCTCAGCATTCTCCATTGATTAATAAAATTGATAAGTTTGAAATTGATGTTTTTCACCATTGTCACTTTTTGTTACTTGTTGTATGTACTAAAATGTAATAATTCTTGTTCTTTTTTCATTTTAGAGCCCTGAAGATGATTTTAGATTAAAAATCGAAACTAGTCGACCTTGTTTTAAGAAGTGGTTTTTTTTCAACAAACCTGACCTTTTTCCTGTCAACTAACTGAAATATTCACTTTGATGTTAGCCTCATAAAGTTTTCAAAATGATCTGTTGAGTTTTGCGGTGTACAGTAACACGAATTAATTGATTTCAGTATTGAAGGAGCCCAGCAGAGAGAAGAACCTTCGAATGACAAGATAAAATGTTCCGAAAATAATGTAAGTAACATGACATTAAGGTATGATGACAACAAGACGGAGCTATTGGATTATGATATTACACCAACGATTCCTATGAAAACTCAGATTGAAGCAATTCCTTCGGATTCCAAGAATCGTAAATGTCATCTCTGTGATCATGTCGCAACTCGAAAAAACAATCTCAAGAGACACATCGAAACCATTCATTTAAATTTGAGGAATCATAAATGTCACCTCTGCGATTATGCTGCAAGTCAAAAAAGCCAACTAAAAGGACACATCGATACAGTTCATTTAAATTTGAAGAATCACAAATGCCATTTTTGTGATTATACTTCAAATCAAAAGAGTAACCTGAAAAACCACATTGATTCCGTTCATTTAAATTTGAAGAAACATAAGTGCAATTTCTGTGATTTTTCTTCGAGTCATAAAGGAAACCTGGAAAACCACATTGATTCCATGCATTTAAATTTAAAAAACCACAAATGTCACCTCTGCGAATATTCTGCAACTCGAAAGAACAATCTAATAAGACACATAGAGACAATTCATGTAAATTTGAGGAATCATAAATGTCACCTCTGTGATTATGCTGCAAGTCAAAAAAGCCAACTAAAAGGACACATCGATACAGTTCATTTAAATTTGAAGAATCACAAATGCCATTTTTGTGATTATACTTCAAATCAAAAGACTAACCTGAAAAACCACATTGATTCCGTTCATTTAAATTTGAAGAACTACAAATGTCATCTCTGCGATTATGCTGCAACTCAAAAAAACCATCTAAAAGGACACATAGATACAGTTCATTTAAATTTAAAGAATCATAAATGTCACCTCTGCGATTATAAAACTAGTCAAAAAAGCCATCTAAAAGGACACATCGATACAGTTCATTTAAATTTGAAGAATCATAAATGTCACTTCTGCGATTATGCTGCAACTCGAAGGAACATTCTAATAAGACACATAGAAGCAATTCATGTAAATTTGAAGGATTATAAATGCCACCTCTGCGATTATGTTGCAAGTCTAAAAAGCAATCTAAAAGCACACATCCAGAGAGTCCATTTAAATTTGAAGAATCACAAATGCCATTTATGTGATTTTGCTTCCAGTCGAAGGAGTAGCCTAAAAATCCACATTGATTCCATTCATTTAAATTTGAAGATCCACAAATGTAATTTATGTGATTATGCTTCGGCTCATAAAATCAATCTAAAAAGACACATTGATACCGTTCATTTAAATTTAAAGAACCACAAATGTAATTTATGTGATTATTCTTCGGCTCAAAAGAGTACCCTAAAATTCCACATTGATTCCGTTCATTTAAATTTGAAGAACCATAAATGTCATCTCTGCGATTATGTTGCAACTCGAAAGAACAGTCTAATAAAACACATAGAGACAATTCATTTAAATTTGAGGACTCATAAATGTCACCTCTGCGATTATACTGCAACTCGAAAGAACCATCTAATAACACACAATCATACAGTTCATTTAAATTTGAAGGATTATAAATGCCACCTCTGCGATTTTGTTGCAAGTCAAAAAAGCAATCTAATAAGACACATAGAGACAATTCATTTAAATTTGAAGAACCACAAATGTCATCTCTGCGATTATGCTACAACTCGAAAGAACCATCTAATAATACACATTCATACAGTTCACTTAAATTTGAAGAATTATAAATGTCACTTCTGCGATTATGTTGCAAGTCAAAAAGGCAATCTAAAAGGACACATCGATACAGTTCATTTAAATTTGAAGAATCATAAATGTCATCTCTGCGATTATGTTGCAAATCAAAAAAGCAATCTAATAAGACACATAAAGACAGTTCATTTAAATTTGAAGAATCATAAATGTCACCTCTGTGATTATGTTACAAGTCGAAAAAGCTGTCTAAAAAGGCACATAGATACAGTTCATTTAAATTTGAGGAATTATAAATGTCACCTCTGCGATTATGTTGCAACTCAAAAGAGCAGTCTAATAAGACACATAGAGATAATTCATGTAAATTTGAAGGATTATAAATGCCACCTCTGCGATTATGTTGCAAGTTTAAAAAGCAATCTAAAAGCACACATAGATACAGTCCATTTAAATTTGAAGAATCACAAATGCCATTTATGTGATTATGCTTCAAGTCAAAAGAGTACCCTGAAAAACCACATTAATTCCATTCATTTAAATTTGAAGAACCACAAATGTAATTTATGTGATTATGCTTCGGCTCGAAAAATCAATCTCAAAAGACACATTGATGTATTTCATTTAAATGTGAAGATTCACAAATGACACCCCTGCAAAAACACAACTATTCCGTTATTTTCTGTAGTATGCTTTATTTCAAGTTGAGCAGAAATGTGCACATATAACATCTTGAAATAAAATAGTGTCAAAGATTCAATTTGTCTAATGGCCAGAGGTCCTGTACAATCTCTCCAAATCATACTTGAGAAATTATCCATTTTTATATTATTCGGTTTTTATTAATATTTTGAAAATTTTCCTCTTGAAACCTTTCAGGGTTGTAGTTTCATTTATGTTCTCTATAATTTTATTGTAATAATATATTACATAACTTTATTCTGATCCTTTTAGGTTAATGTAAGTCTCTTTTTGCATCATCAATATACGATCCATAGTGTTTCCACTTTTAAAAATATAATTCAATATATTAGTTTTGATTGGAATGTCGCTTGCTAGATTACTTTCATGGAGGATTTATCTAAATATTTTCTTAAAACGCCCAGTAAGTAACAGATGGAAGCTAGAAACACCCTTTAGAATGAATGGCAGTCTCCAAATGATTTACTTTAAACTTATAAATAAAATTTCGATGTAGTTTCTCCTTTTTTGTTATTTTCTGTTTATATTCTCTCTTGAAACTGTTTGTTTTTAGTTGGATTACTTTACCAACTGACCTTTTTGTATTGTGTATTTTATACAAAAGACTGAAAGCTTTGTTCCTAACTACGATATTATTAGGTGTACAAATAAGTTTCCGCGGTTTTTTTTAAAAATTAGGAATTTATTGTAAAGGAAAAGTACATTACGTTTTATTCAAAGTATTTTCCATCATTTGCCACTACTTTTCCCCATCTTTCTGGCAATATTCGGATACCCCGTCGAAAAACTCTCTTCATCTTTTGACGTTATCCACAAATCTACCCAATTTTTGGTGTCTTCATATGATGTGAAGCGCTGCTCAGACAGACCATGTGCCATCGACCGGAACAGATGATAATCAGAAGGGGCTAAGTCTGGTGAATACGGCGGGTGGGGTAAAACTTCCCAGTTGAGTGTTTCCAAGTATGTTTTTACCGGCGCCGCAACATGTGGACGAGCATTATCGTGTAAAAGAATAATTTTGTCGTGTCTGGAGTAGTAATGGGCGCGTTTTTCCTTAAGTGCCCGACTCAATCTCATCAATTGTGTTCGGTAGAGAGTTCCAGTAATGGTTTCAGCAATTCATAATACACGACACCAAGCTGATCCCACCAAATACACAGCATGAGTTTTTTTTTCCATGAATGATGCTGTCGATGTTGATTGTTCGCCGGGCTTAACCCATGACTTTCTCTTCTTTGGATTATCGTAGTGAATCCATTTTTCGTCACCAGTGACTATACGATGCAAAAACTCTTTTTTATTCCTGGCAAGCAGCATTTCACTCATGCATAATCGGCGTTCAACGTCTCTCGGCTTTAGTTGATATGGAACCCAATTTCCTTGTTTTGAATCATTCCTAACGATTTTAAACGATGTGAAATTGCTTGTTGAGTCACTTGTAGAGTAAGTGCAAGTACTTTTGCGTTTGGGACGAATCTTCCTCCAATAGTGCTTCTAATTCCATGTCTTCGTACACTTTCGGCCTTCCACTGCGTTCTTTGTCTTTAACGTCAAACTCACCGTTCTTAAACTTTTGAAACCATTCCTGACAACTTCTCTCACTTAAAGCAGCTTCACCATATGCTTCTAGAAGCAATCGATGCGCCTCAGCTGCAGATTTTTCACATTAGAGAAGTAAATCAAAAGTTCCCGCAAATGATGCTTATTCGGAATAAAACTTGACATTTTTGCACGAAAAAAATTACGTGATGCTGATACGGAATCACTAGTACTTTAAGGTTATGGTGTTGCCAGATGACAAAACTTGATATATTACGTTTTACATCTGACAATTTCTCCATAACCTTCTGGTGGGGCCATCTTTTGACAAACCGCGGAAACTTCTTTGTACACCTAATATATTTTTTTTGTAACTGGACGAATCCATTTTTTAAATTTATTATTAGGATTCTTTGCAATATTAATATTTGTGTATGTTCTTTGATTTCCAACTATTTCACGTGTTCTGATGTGAATTGGAGTTAAAAGATCACAAACTTTCACATTAAATAAAATATCGGAAAATTTGGACTTTTCAACAATTTTAACTCAGAAACTACGGTAACGTTGCAAGGCTAGTCAAAAATTTTAAAGTTGAAGTCAATATGAAGCAAATTCGGTAAAAGAAATATTTTGACTTTTAAATTCTTGTATAGCCTTGACTTTCCCGAAACGTTGGCGTAGTCTTTATATGTAAATATGAAACCCGTTTTTCGTTGTCACGGCATAACATGAAAACGGCTTGACCGATTTGGCTGGGCAAGTATTGCCAGTTGTTCCACGCTCAACGCCAGCTGATGAACTGAATGCATGTTTGAAGTCGTCCATTTTATGGAAATACATTGAAACACTTAAATTGAGTATAAACATGAGAGTCGAATTGCAGGAAGGCCAGTCTGGAGAACAACTGCTCGATATTGGTAATGGTATTTTTGCTGTTGATACATCATCTGGATACATTACATTCCCTGCCAATTTTTCTAACTTTTGTGAATCAAAGACCGAACTCATGGAGATGGTATTCCCAAACATTGCTGAAAATTACGTAAATCACGTTTGGCTAAGCGAACGTGTTATATTGGCCGCAAAAAATGTTGATTCGAATGAAATGAATTTTCAGGTTCAAGAAAAAATAGCTGGCGAATTGAAGAATTACAAATCAGTTGATTCCATTAGTAATGAAGATGAAGTTGTCAATCACCAACAGAATTTTTAAAATCGCTGAAATTGCCCGGCTTACCACCACATAATCTGCAATTAAAACTCGGATCTGTAATTATTATGTTACGGAACATAAACCAGTCACGTCTGTGTAATGGCATCCGGCTTGCGGTGAAGAAATTATTGAACAACATCATCGAAGCAACAATTTTGAAAGGGAAGTACAAAGGCGAAGATGTTTTAATCTCACGCATCCCTATGATACCGAACGATATGCCATTCAGCTTAAAACGTTTACAGTTACCAGTGCGGCATTTGCAATGTCAATAAATAAGTCGCTAAGTGTATGTGGCATCAACCTAGAAAATCCATGTTTTTCACATGGCCAATTATATGTCGCCTGTTCCCGTGTCGGAAAACCATCAACATTATTCTTTTACGCGCCAGAACGTAAAACTAATATAGTTTATCAAAAAGCATTAGAATAGAGAGAAGTAGTGGAGGTTATAGAGGCTATTAGTTGCTTTCTAGAGCGCGCGTGGTGTTGAGCTCAGTGTTTTCTTCAAAATGCTAAGTTGTTCAATAGCGATTTGTAAAAGTATAAGTGAAATTATTGAACCGTATGAAATAAACGCTATTATGAAAATATATATTTTGTTTTTATTTAATAAAATTAGTAAAGTCTTTCTCAGGTAAGACGAGACCAGGGAAATGGGAATTAATTTTTATATGGAGCATATTGTAGATCCCAGTTCAAATTGCATAGGTAGGTACTCATACATAAGATAGGTCAGCTATACAAAATAAAGAGTGCTTCAAAGCAACGATGAGGCAGTACGAAGTTCGCCGGGTCAGCTAGTTTTCAAATAAAAGTTGTTGAAAAGTTTAATTTTGCGATATTTTATATCATATGATGAAAAATGGATTTATCACACTTTCCATATATTATTTTTAAAATATGTATTCCTTTATACAATAAAGTTTTGTTTCAAGCAAATTTTAAAATGAAACGAACTACTGCCTGAAAATCGATCGATGAAAATCAAATTACTTCTGTGAATCGTTGTATTAAATTGGATTTTTAAAACGTTCTTAATAGCTTCACTTGTATGTATGTCAGTTTGTAACTCTCCTTCTGTAAGCGCGAGTGACTCATTACTGTGAAAAGATCCCGCTTCTTCCAATGCGTTCGTTGGCTGAGTGGTCTAAGGCGCACGTGTTCTGTGACGTCAGCTCTTGGATTTATCGATCGTGGTTTCTATTCCCGTCCACGCCGAAAAAAAATGTTTTTTATAAGTATATTTATTATTGAAATCGTTTTCTGTGAATATACAATAATGGTTAGTTGGGTAACAGGGATTAGTGCGTGTTTTCAGCTATCTCTCAACAGATGGGTAGAGAGTAAATGTTTTCCATTAAATTCAGCAGAAAGCGCTATTTCAAGTTTTCTGTATAGTATAATATATTTTCTGCCAACAGTGATGGTGTGGTATTCTGCTTTTCATCTATAAGCTACAGATTTGTAGCATACGATTCATGCGATTCTTTACTTTTAAATTACTCATATCCGGTACTCGTAAATATTTATGGCTTTCTATAAGCTACTAAAGTACCTTTATAGACTGCCAACGCACGTGTTAAGGACTTGTCACGCTAACAAAGCGACACCATGCGGTTGGTCGCTCGAACTAATTTCCTCATTTGGCGGGAAAGCGGCTCATTTAAAGTCATACCTCTTAAGCACTATTATTTTCAAGCTAATTCGAGCCAAAACTGAAGGAGAGTAAATGATATCTGATTTGGATCATTTACTCAACTTCAAAATGGTTCGAATTAACTAATGCTTATTTTATAGAGAAGGGAAATTTGATGGAGAAAAACAGAAACTTTTAACAATTACATATACTTTGTCTATGGCTACTAATCTCGTAAAGCCAGCAGGAATTGCATTTTTCCTGTAAACTTATGAAAAGTTACAGATTTGCTTACAGATGAAGGCAGAATACAACAATTAGGTACATTTCGTCAGAACCTCGCAGCAGGCTTTTTACAGCAGTAACACGAGTTCTTCATTGAGCCACTAGATGGCAGGCCATATAGTTAGAATTCTACAAATCGAATTTTTCTTCATGGCAATAGATGTCGAGAGAGTATCAATTTTCGTATTTTACTTTACTACTAGCTTCATTCGGGTTCGTATTTTTCTGACTGTTCTGGGACAGTCCTCAGGGTGCAGAACTGATGCGTAATAACTGAGGATTTTTGATCATTTTTGGACCATTCTTGGACAGTCAGAAAATTATCAGAGAAATGCAGAACCCGAACAGCAAAGTGAGGATTAAAAATGAGAGAGATAGGTACAGATTTGGAGGTTGTTTGTTTAATTGCGCCTGCCAGACAACAACTTTCAAGCACTTGGTTGTTTTTTCATTTGTGTTTACGAATATTCGTCAGGAAATGTTTGACAAATAATATCTTGTGTGAAGGTAAGGAGTGATGTTCCTGTAATAAGCTGTATTAATACGTTAATTATATTGTTTCCAGGCTTTCACTAACTGTGTGAATAAATAAGAGAAGCATTAGGAATAAGTGACAAAACTAATTGTGGTTGGGAGTCGAGTTTTATTTTGGAGTTCTTAATCTTACGATCCATAAAATGAATGACTAAATAAGATGGAAAGAAGAATTATTGAATTATTTGTACCTAGATGTTTAGAGAATATAAGACTAGGTGATATTTTCTTCCCTATTAAATGGAAAATTAATGCAATGGGTATTAGAAAGAATAGTGGCCAATTATCCTTAATGCTTACTTCAAAATAAACATCGGTATAACCTGCAACAAAATGGATATTCTCTTGTGGAGTGTACAGAAAAATATGCAGAGAGGTTGAACAGTTACTCAAAATTCATAATGCCAAAATATCACCAAGTGTATCCATGTGTAAAATCTAGTCATTGTACTCCGTGAGTGCTACTTTTTGCAATAATCAAACCTTTCAATTTTTTTCAGAGCTATTTTTTGTAAGATATTGGAACTTATTAAAAACAATGAAATAATGATTGCAAAGTATAATTCAGCAAATCAATTTTGATATTAGAAATAGTAGACAGCATGTATAGCAATATATGTGTTTATTTTTGTGATTCTATTTAATCAACTGATTTAAAAGTTTCAAATGCTCTCATTATAACAGAATTTCGATTTGTCATATTTGCAATTTCAGGATTGTTGATTCTAAAATATATTTATTGGGGTATACCTAATTTTCAAGAATTGGATTCAAAAGCGAAAAGAATGTTTATTTCAATCGACAAAAGTATTGAAGGTTGACAATCATAGTAAATTGTGTGAAGATATCTCAACATATATTATACGTATTTCAGGCAACAACTTAGTACAGGTAATGGAAATAAAAATAATTTTCAATGTTCTATGGAAACCCATCATTTCATGCTTTAAATGACCTTAGTAGCCAAACGCCTCGTTAGTTAGTAGATAAATCTCTTGGATAAACAACAAGATGGTTCAAAGACAACTCATTTCAACCCTGAAATCTGTTTGATAAATCACACTAGGGATCGAACACTAATGTAATGGATTTTGAAGAAACTGGTTGTTTGTATTTATTAGATGTAAACAATTGGTATATCAATCTGGTAAAGGGATTGTGTTTGATCATCTGTAAACTTTTTATCTTTTCATGTGAGTGTTTGACCTTGTCCAGACCTATGGGGAGTGCTGAAATTAATTCTTCAAATTCTTTTTGTATGTGTATGTGTTTATACTGAATTTGTTATGGTAATCTATATAGTTTGGCATCAGTGCTTCAAATCAAGCATTGCTCTATAGTTTTTGTATCAGAAGGAAAATTCTTGTTTATATGATCTTTCTTGTTGATTATTCTGATAGTTTCTTGGTGTGTTGTTAAAATTTCAATCGAGCTGATACTGAATCTATATTTCCTAGAATTAATTTTTTGTTGTGAATATTAGTCTATACATATAATTGTGCTCTATTTGATAAAGAATCAATGAATAGTTTTGTATAGCATTCAGCCTCATGAAACCAGTTTATTGGATTTATGTATTTCAAGGTCAATCTCGTGACATTTAAATTTTTTGTATTACCCATAAATAAAAAAGCTTCTTCATCTTTGCAGGAAATCTTATTTCATACCCACTATATCAAATCAATTTATACCTGAAATCTAAATTAATTCAATGATGTGATAATAACTAGTTATACAGATCTGAACCTGAAAATATTTCCAAAACATTATTGAACGCAAAGTAAAATTGGTAAATCAGTTAACCATACAATTTACCTATATAGGTAAGGGATTGCTCTGAATTCTGAAGTAGTTTATATTTCAGTTTATACTATCAAAAATATTCATGTGCTAATGCAACCACTGTCTGAATATGGGTGATTCAACAAAGCTCAGAAACTAGATCTATTAAAATGTTTTGTCTGATACAGATTCACTGTTCAGTATTTATCAGGTGGGATTATATATATTTTGAGAATTTTAATAATGATTAGTAATTTGAATTGCGCTATTATAGTACTCAACTGTTTCTATCAACATTAAATTTTTGCTTTGTCGATGAAAATTTGATAAAACAGTATTCTAACTATGGAAAACAATTTCATGCAGACGAAACTCTCAAACAGAAAAAATTCGCTAGGTATTTCATTGATAATCAGGTTGCTGATAAATAAACTGAGATTGTCATTTCGTTTCATCAAAAATTTGAATTTTTGAAATATACCTAGTTACATGCGCACATTACCTTTTTGAATATAATGGTTTTCAATTGTTAATTTAAAAGGAGCTTTTAATGCAGTTGGTAGCAAACTTTGATGTAAAGGGAAATCTTGATTTATTTCTCGTCTAAAATTACGAATTTACCACTAATTGCGTTTTCAAGTGATCGTTGTTTAAGGGTTGGTAGCATTTGTAGTCCGCAAAATATCCTGAACTGATACTTGCTCTCGAGTAGGTACCGATTTTGACTGTACTGGAACTGTACTGGGATTGTACTGAAAAAACCCGAACAGCGAACCAATTTGAAGATTTGGTCCAAAATTTGTCAGAGAAAACCCGAACAAGTTGAATTTGGCAAAATGCGCAAACTCGTAGGACTATTTGAATTGGTTACAGCAGAAAATTTCAATTTAATTCTCCTGATCATATAAGCCATAAATTGAAATAAAAGCAAATAGATTAATGAATATGTCAATAAAAAATAATAATGCACATTTTTAATATTGCCGATTTGTTGACCAGAGCCGAAAAAATTTTTTTTAATAAAGCTATTTTTCACATACTTAAAAATAGTTAAGGAATTCTAAATGATTATTTAGAAAACTTAAATCATTGTAATAAATAAAGTTGTACTAGTTCTTGCAATTTGAATTGGACAACTCAAGGAAATAAATAGAAAACTCATAATCCTGCCCCTGAAAACCCTTTATAATATTAATTTATAATCATTTAACTTAATACCAATTTATGCACGATTTGAAACCATCTATGTTTAGATTTGTTTATATCTGTTAACGGATGCAGATAAAATTCAAACATTTCAAATTACGAAAGAAATTGGTCAACTCCTCCCTCCTAAGGCGGTTCTACGGGAAAATCCTAAAATGGTCCTGAGGATAGTCCCAGAATCGTCAGAAAATAATCAGAAATAAATCCTGATATATCCCGAACATCGGACTACTCGGTTCGAAATTAGTCAGAGAAACCCGAACCCGAACACTGAAATGCGCATGATTCTGATGGTTCTGGAACAGTCAGAATTTGAACCCGAATGAAGCTACTAATGAGGATTCGGAATCTTTGTGTGCGTTATTGTAAAATAAAGAATTTTCAGTACATTTTACGTCGAATTCCTTTTTATGTGTTGATAGATGAATTAACTTTTTTAAGTAGGTATGGTGAGTTAGCGCCAGATGACAGCACAAGCGTTACCAAATTATAAAGCTTATCAATCCAGATTTTGTTTTTTCTTTTAAGAGGTGAAATATTCTTGAGTTTTTATTATTTATTTGGTACTATCATAAAAAAGAATATTTAAACTATAGATCCATACGCATCCCGAATTTTTCCTATATTTCTGTGACTTGATCTCTTTTCTCCAAATCTATGGTTCTTGGCCTGTCATTTTGGTTATTTTCTGATTAGAGGTGTGCAACTTGGATACTTTCGAATATCCGATACTATCCGATATGGACGTAAAATGTATCGGATACATTTATTGGATACTTGGTATCCACATTTATACATACTTACAAAATCTCGATGTTATATATATATGTTATAGCTATGGAGGGCTCTACTCCCCATTTAGAATTGGCGCGGCCAATAAAGGTCCAACTTTAAACACGAAATTTACAGATTTGATTAATTTGATGACAGATTTCATTTCATTCGAATGTTTCTACTTTTTGTAATTTTCGTGGTTTGAAACCACTGTCAAACTCCCTTTATAGAGCACTATTATACTGAAAAACTAAAAGGTAGATTTGAAATAAAAAAATATGACAGCAAAAATCTAAATCCATCTAAATGGGAAATGCTGAAATGTACTACTAAAACTAAATGACGATGAATTGGTAAATGCTTGTATGCTTTGTTTCCCCAATAGTAAAATTGTAGTGGAGCATCTGCGCAAATCGAAACAATCGCTGCTTTTGCTTTACAAATGTTCAAGTCTCAAGTTGAGAAATAAAAACTTGAAACAAAATATCTAAAAATAGAACTCTATAGCACTTTGAAAGTAGAACTTTATTCTATTTTTCGAAATTGCATGAATACCCGTTAGATGGCTTACACTGATTTCGAATAACCGAATGGGTATCCAAGTATCCATAATTTTAAGATCGAGTATCCGATACTCGAATTCTAATCGAGTATCCGATACTTTTTCTTGGATAGATACTTTTTGCACACCACTAGCTTCATTCGGGTTCAAATTCTGACTGTTCCAGAACCATCAGAATCATGCGCATTTCAGTGTTCGGTGTTCGGGTTTTCTCTGACTAATTTCGAACCGAGTAGTCCGATGTTCAAGGTTATATCAGGATTTATTTCTGATTATTTTCTGACGATTCTGGGACTATCCTCAGGACCATTTTAGGATTTTCCCGTAGAACCGCCTTAGGAGGAGGAGTTAACCAATTTCTTTCGTAATTTGAAATGTTTGAATTTTATCTGCATCCGTTAACAGATATAAACAAATCTAAACATAGATGGTTTCAAATCGTGCATAAATTGGTATTAAGTTAAATGATTATAAATTAATATTATAAAGCGTTTTCAGGGGCAGGATTATGAGTTTTCTATTTACTTTCCTTGAGTTGTCCAATTCAAATTGCAAGAACTAGTACAACTTTATTTATTACAATGATTTAAGTTTTCTAAATAATCATTTAGAATTCCTTAACTATTTTTAAGTATGTGAAAAATAGCTTTATTAAAAAAAAATTTTTCGGCTCTGGTCAACAAATCGGCAATATTAAAAATGTGCATTATTATTTTTTATTGACATATTCATTAATCTATTTGCTTTTATTTCAATTTATGGCTTATATGATCAGGAGAATTAAATTGAAATTTTCTGCTCTAACCAATTCAAATAGTCCTACGAGTTTGCGCATTTTGCCAAATTCAACTTGTTCGGGTTTTCTCTGACAAATTTTGGACCAAATCTTCAAATTGGTTCGCTGTTCGGGTTTTTTCAGTACAATCCCAGTACAGTTCCAGTACAGTCAAAATCGGTACCTACTCGAGAGCAAGTATCAGTTCAGGATATTTTGCGGACTAAAATGCTACCAACCCTTAAACAACAATCACTTGAAAACGCAATTCGTGGTAAATTCGTGATTTTAGACGGGAAATAAATCAAGATTTCCTTTACATCAAAGTTTGCTACCAACTGCATTAAAAGCTCTTTTAAATTAACAATTGAAAACCATTATATTCAAAAAGGTAATGTGCGCATGTAACTAGGTATATTTCAAAAATTCAAATTTTTGATGAAACGAAATGACAATCTCAGTTTATTTATCAGCAACCTGATTATCAATGAAATACCTAGCGAATTTTTTCTGTTTGAGAGCTTCGTCTGCATGAAATTGTTTTCCATAGTTAGAATAATGTTTTATCAAATTTTCATCGACAAAGCAAAAATTTAATGTTGATAGAAACAGTTGAGTACTATAATAGCGCAATTCAAATTACTTATCATTATTAAAATTCTCAAAATATATATAATCCCACATGATAAATACTGAACAGTGAATATGTATCAGACAAAACATTTTGATAGATCTATTTTCTGAGCTTTGTTGAATCACCCATATTCAGACAGTGGTTGCATTAGCACATGAATATTTTTGATAGTATAAACTGAAATATAAACTACTTCAGAATTCAGAGCAATCCCTTACCTATATAGGTAAATTGTATGGTTAACTGATTTACCAATTTTACTTTGCTTTCAATAATGTTTTGAAATATTTTCAGGTTCAGATCTGTATAACTAGTTATTATCACATCATTGAATTAATTTAGATTTCAGGTATAAATTGATTTGATATAGTGGGTATGAAATAAGATTTCCTGCAAAGATGAAGAAGCTTTTTTATTTTTGGGTAATACAAAAAATTTAAATGATGAATACTATACAAAACTATTCATTGATTCTTTATCAAATAGAGCACAATTATGTATAGACTAATATTCACAACAAAAAATTAATTCTAGAAATATAGATTCAGTATCAGCTCAATTGAATTTTTAACAACACACCAAGAAACTATCAGAATAATCAACAAGAAAGATCATATAAACAAGAATTTTCCTTCTGATACAAAAACTATAGAGCAATGCTTGATTTGAAGCACTGATGCCAAACTATATAGATTATCATAACAAATTCGTATAAACACATACACATACAAAAAGAATTCAAGAATTAATTTCAGCACTCCCCATAGGTCTGGACAAGGTCAAACACTCACATGAAAAGCTAAAAACTTTATAGATGATCAAACACAATCCCTTTACCAGCTTGATATACCAATTGTTTACATCTAATAAATACAAACAACCAGTTTCTTCAAAATCCATTACATTAGTGTTCGATCCCTTGTGTAATTTATCGAATAGATTTCAGGATTGAAATGAGTTGTGTTTGATCCCTCTTGTTGTTTATCCAAGAGATTTATCTATCAACTAAGCGTTTGGCCACTAAGGTCATTTAAAGCATGAAATGATGGGTTTCCATAGAACATTGAAAATTATTTCTCATTTCCATTACCTGTACTAAGTCGTTGCCTGAAATACGTTATAATATATGTTGAGATATCTTCACACAATTTACTATGATTGTCAACCTTCAAAACTTTTTGTCGATTGAAATAAACATTCTTTAGTTTTGAATCCAATTGTTGAAAATTAGGTATACCCCAATAAATATATTTTAGGAATCGACAATCCTGAAATTGCAAGTATGACAAATCGAAATTCTGTTATAATGAGAGCATTTGAAACTTTTAAATCAGTTGATTAAATAGAATCACAAAAATAAACACATATATTGCTATACATGCTGTCTACTATTTCTAATATCAAAATTGATTTGCTGAATTATACTTTGCAATCATTATTTCATTGTTTTTAATAAGTTCCAATATCTCACAAAAAATAGCTCTGAAAAAAATTGGAAAGGTTTGAATATTGCAAAAAGTAGCACTACGGAGTACAATTACTAGATTTTACACATGGATACACTTGGTGATATTTTGGCATTATGAATTTTGAGTAACTGTTCAACCTCTCTGCATATTTTGCTGTACACTCCACAAGAGAATATCCATTTTGTTGCAGGTTATACCGATGTTTATCCTGAAGTAAGCATTAAGGATAATTGGCCACTATTCTTTCTAATACCCATTGCATTAATTTTCCATTCAATAGGGAAGAAAATATCACCTAGTCTTATATTCTCTAAACATCTAGGTACAAATAATTCTTCTTTCCATCTTATTTAGTCATTCATTTTATGGATCGTAAGATTAAGAACTCCAAAATAAAACTCGACTCCCAACCACAATTAGTTTTGTCACTTATTCCTAATGCTTCTCTTATTTATTCACACAGTTAGTGAAAGCCTGGAAACAATATAATTAACGTATTAATACAGCTTATTACAGAAACATCACTCCTTACCTTCAAACAAGACATTATTTGTCAAACATTTCCTGACGAAAATTCGTAAACACAAATGAAAAAAACAACCAAGTGCTTGAAAGTTGTTGTCTGGCAGGCGCAATTAAACAAAGAACCTCCAAAACTGTACCCATCTCTCTCCATTTTTAATCCTCACTTTGCTGTTCGGGTTCTGCATTTCTCTGATAATTTTCTGACTGTCCAAGAATGGTCCAAAAATGATCAAAAAATCCTCAGCTATTACGCATCAGTTCTGCGCACCCTGAGGACTGTCCCAGAACAGTCAGAAAAATACGAACCCGAATGAAGCTACTATTTCTGATTTACTTTATTTTGTCTCGCCGGTAATATTAATAATTACTTGATTGTTAATTTACTTTTAAAGTAAGAAGTATTTTGTGAGCTATAAGCTATGAATGTTGAAATTAGTGAATCACCTGAACCCGATGACTTGTAAGTAAATCAATATTTATTTCATTTATTTACTTAACCTAACTGGATTTAACGATTTGTGTTTTCCAGTGACCTCAAGGTTGAAGATGAAATTCAAATCGAAGAAAATTTCACCCACGAGTTTGGAATATGTAATAGAGACACATTCGAAGTGAAACAGGAAAATCTTTGGAGCCAACCTGTGAAACTAGAAAGTATTTGTGAAGCTGGGAGAAGTGACCAATCTTCGAGAAGGTAGGTTCTAATCTCTAATGCCGGCCATACACGCTACCATCTACAGGAAATGAAACCTGCTTAGATAGACTACAATCACAGGTTTTCAAGCAAAATCGAAATACATTTCTATCAACTTATGTTAAAGTCTGCAGGTTTCATCTTCGGCTGGAGTCTGTGTAGCCGTTAATGATTATTGGCGTCAAAGTGAGTGAAGCGTTATCACCAACATATTGCTTTTTAACACTTGTATTCTTACCATGGCTGCTAATATTAATATACAACCTAAAATACTTAAAACATAATACAAAGCTGGAGTTCCTCAGGGCACAGTGCTCAGACCACTTCTCTACCAAATGTATGTTGAAAATCCTCTCAAATTTACGATACGTAAACAATCGCGAACACAAGAACACTTTGATGAGACCGCTCAGTAGAGCGAGCTCTTGCCTTTATAAACAAGTATTCTGAGTTGGATATCTACGAGCAGTCACTGGTAGTTTCAGGTCGCTGACAGAGCGTTGTGCTTTCGCGTTCCTCAGTGGTAGGTGGAAGAAACATTGGATTATTTTATGTTATACTCGATGTCGTAGTTGCTGTGTTTCAAAATAGTTATGTAGTTATTTATATTTTAATAAGGCTGTTATATTTTTTGAGATGTATTTTTTTTTTTTTTTGTAAAGGGGTTATCCCGTAGAATTATAATAAAAAATATACATTCTATAGAACAACGAAAAGAATGCTCTACGCCTGTTTGACATAGTGGGGATAGAATGAGCATTTGCTCGTTTGGTGTAAATTCACCTTTAAATCAGGACCCAGTGGAGAATTTATTCTCTAAGATAAGACAGCGAAGGGGCTCTGATCCAAATCCTTCTGCACTTAGTTTTAGATTTGGATTGCAATCCATCATGAGTGGCTACCTTGAAAGGTATTCAGGAAATTCCAACTGTCAAAATGATCAAGATGCACATCTTTTGACAGAGGAGGATATGGGCGGCTCAAATATTGTAGGTGTAGGTAGCACAAATACCATTTCTGTCTCGGAAGAAACAGAAGATCCTGATACCACCGATATACCTATTAGCAGTCTAGATATTAATTCCATTGCTTATTTTACTGGATATTTCTTCAAAAAATTCAGTGTGAATTTTGAATGTGACAAATGTGAACAAAACCTCCTTATCGATAATATTGAAGATCTGGGAGATGACAGAATTTATATTTCTAATAGAAACTACGCCAATTCAAATGAGATAATTCGTTTTAAAATCCCTTCAACCGACTTTATATTGATAATAAAAAATGCATTATTTGTTATAGAAGATATTTTGTCAACCAAACCAGAAAAAATAAGCATAAAATGATATATTTTAGAAAAATTGAAAAAAACTAAATCGATAAAAACTTGGTTAGCGGAATTCGATTGGGGTTGTGGAGAGGATGGGATATCATACTGACACAATTAGTCAGATGTTATGATTGATTTTTCATGAAATTTTGAGGAAAGCAGTTGGTCAAAAACTACATTCAACTAATGCCAACGTTTCGTAGATATATTTCTACTTCTTCAGGGCTAGAAAAGAGAAATTTTTTCACAGAGATCAAATATGATACAAGTACATCTGATATAAAAATTGAATAATGGATTAAAAATGGTTCCAAAATAAACATATACAACAATCGGTAACAAAATCGTACAATTGAAACTATATATTAAAATTACATTTATTCAATTTATTTGTTTTTTACTTTTGTATTTGGATTTGACAGAAACACATATTTAAAATCGAAAAACCTTACAAAAGTTGAACTTATGTTTAACACACAAAATATCTTAATATTAGTTTGTTGAGCAAATTGAAAAGGAACTTATGGGGAAACTTTGGAAAACTCCGTCTAAAATGTTTTTGAGACAAATTGCAAAACATCACAACGTGTTACGGTCAATGAGTGTTCGAAACTGAAATATTTATTTCTATCGTGAACCTGTTCAACAACAGGTGGAGTCTAGAATATGTTGTTAAAAAGTTGAATTTCTCAATCCACTGTTATGAATATTTGTTTTTAGAAAAGATCTAATATGTTATAATATATCAAGCTCAAATTTTGTGTGTCAGTTCGCAATTAACGGTATCATTTAGTTTTATGTATATCATCTCACTGATGGTTCTTTTTGTATAATTTCTTTCTATGTCCAAAATAGAAACCGCTTGAAAATTAAATTGATGTTTATTATCAAAATAATGGGTTGCAAGGGCTGTCTATATTTTTCTTGACAATCATATTTG
This sequence comes from Micraspis discolor, assembly GCA_030674115.1. Taxonomy (NCBI): domain Eukaryota; kingdom Metazoa; phylum Arthropoda; class Insecta; order Coleoptera; family Coccinellidae; genus Micraspis; species Micraspis discolor. Next base: position 33,069 of record JARTUT010001001.1, on the reverse strand, counting down.
TGCTGACTTATTCTATTTTTTAGATATTGTTTAGTTTGGCCAATGTAACTCTTGAACAATCACTGCAAGGGATCTTATAAACCAATTCGCTCTTATCCAACATAGGGTCGACGTCCTTCAATTTAGAAAATAATGTGCTACAGGTTGAAATGTTGTATGAAACTACTTTTTATGTTATGAGAAAACGATTTTATGAGCATATTTATTTTCTTAGAGAGTCCAGGGATGTATGGAAATTTTACATAATATATATCTTGAGAGTTATTCTCATTTTCCGCGCTTGCCACTATCGGTCTAATTTTAATATTGTTGTTCCCAATTATTTTATCAACTAGATGAAAACCCGGCTTCGTTCGGGTGACATTTGACTCATAATACACATCTAGGTGCAAAATGTAGATAGATGTTTCTGTAGTCATCGGCATAATTCTTAAGTAATGCGTGTTGTTTCTATACTTCCAAAAATACAGTACGGTAGTTATTGTTATGATTGTACTTCAATGCAATCCTTGCCTATTTAATTAACCTATCTATATAGTAATTAAATTATCAATGAAGTAATTGGTTATAATTAACCTATTTATATAATTTGTTATAATTAACTGTAAGTAACCTATCTATATAGTAATTGAATTATCAATGAAGTAATTCGTAAAAATGAACTATCTTTTGTACGTGTAACTCCTAACCAAATAACTCCTAACCAAAAAGAAACCTGGCAATAGGCCTATATTACTTAAAGTAGACGACCATACGTTTTTATCAAATCGCTAGTGCCTTGAAAATTCGCAAAACGGACACAACCGTCAACGACGTCTGCCCTCACGCGTCTGCCCGCGTTCGGGTCGCGCACTCAGCGATGAGCCACTTCTTCCCCACCGCACCTACCCAGCTCCCCCACGCCCCCTTCGCCTGACACCGCTGCCGGTATTTATCACCGAAACGGTATTTATCGCCGTAATTGCTATGACTCTGCATTTTAAATCTGTGATATCTTCAAAAATATTTATTTAATTTACATGCTGTGAAAAGCCATATTGATCATTATTAAATGCACAATGTATTTAAGATACTTAATTGGATAAGGATTAATACTGTATTGCTTAAAATCGCTTCGTAAATAAGCCATTTTTCTCGTACAAAGTAAAGGATAAAAATGGTTATTGTGGGTTATTCCTAAGAGATAAACATATACCACCACGGACTTTTTTGTAGACCTTTTTAAGTTGTACAATACTGTAGTAAATTGTTTTGATCTATCTTGTAGGATTCAGTCAGCGTTTGCAATGTAAGCGCAAAAAATGTGTTTTTTTACGACCTCACATTAGAAACCTCAAAAATTGTAGCCTATGTGTTATTCTGATGTATAAGCTATATTGTGGTAAAGTTTCATTCAAATCCATTCAGTAGTTTTTACGTGAAAGAGTAACAAATGAGCATAAGTGCCATTTATGTGATTTTGCTTCCAGTCGAAAGAGTAACCTAAAAATCCACATTGATTCCGTTCATTTAAATTTGAAGAACCACAAATGTCATCTCTGTGATTATGCTGCAACTCAAAAGAACCATCTAATAACACACATTCATACAGTTCATTTAAATTTGAAGGATTATAAATGTCACCTCTGTGATTATGTTGCAATTCAAAAAAGCAATCTAAAAGGACACATCGACCCAGTCCATTTAAATTTGAAGAAGCTTAAGTGCCATCTCTGTGATTTTTCTTCGATTTGGAAAGACAATCTCAAAAGACACATTGATGTAATCCATTTGATTTCGGATAATCACAAATGACAACTTTGATTTCTCTTCGGCTCGAAAGTATCAGCTTAAATACCATATCGAGTGTAGCGTTTGTAGGTTATGCTATAATTGACAAAAATACAGGGTGCTTCAAAAGTCAGTTTACCGTTTTGCATATGAGAGGAAAAAAGAAAAAATGATTGAAAATATATTTATTTTCAAGAAAAATATAACAGTAATAATTAATTAACGCGGCGCGTCGACTGCGGAACCAGTACATACGGATCTACGATACAGTTTGTGCACCATTTGTCTGGTGGAAACTTGCGTATATGGAAAGTGCTGCCGAAATTCTTCGAAAATTTCAGTATAATCTTCGTCAAATTTTAATTAAAAAGTGAGCAAACAAGCACGTCATTCTTTCGTGTTTTTTAAACGCGCAGCCAAGGCAACGTACACAACAACACTACTATACTCTATTCAAAGTTTATTTGTAACTCGGTTGTCCATGGAAGTTTGACACATTTCACTCTGTATATTAAAAAGTTAGGTTGGGTTCGCTATTTTCCTGTCAGATTATTACGCACTGTTGTCTATATCACATAAAGGTCCTAGTAAACTTGGATTCACTCAAAATGCCAATTTACTTCTGAACCTTGGAAGAGTTTCGAAAGGTTTGAAATTATTATGGCAGAAATTTCTAAAGGAGCTTCTCTTATTTTGATTGGGATGTTGTATGATAACCTCAAAAATATTAATTATAATATTAAGTTCATCAGGGATGAACATATTTTAAGTGATTTTCGGGAATCTGAAGAAGTTTGAACATTAATCTGTTCATCATGATACATGAACTTCCGATTGGAATTTGTTTGATATTCGAAAGGGCATTGCTTTAATCGTTTGGAAGCTGGTTCAACATTTCAAAAGAATTAAGGAAGGTATCACAAAGAAGTAATGTTGAATCTGAAGATGTAGCTAATAAGGGAATGGTATATATTCTTGAATGCAGACTTGGAACAGAGCATCTCACTTCTATGAAACACTTCGATTTAATTATCAACAAAATAAGATTCAATACAAGCTTGTATTCTGAACTTGTTCTAGTTGATCAATGCATAAAAGTGATGGTAGGCACATTTAGTTTTTCAGATCTCTTATTTTTCCTCATAAAGATACCTTCATTGTGATCTTCTCGATGAGAGCTATACATGCTTCGTTCAGTAGGTATTCTCTGCAAATCTCTTGGTGATTATGTGAAATGAAGGCTTCATTTTGAGTCACTGACGAAAAGAGTTAATTCTTCCATTCAATATATATTTTTTATCGTGATTGTTACATAGTTTTGTTGGTCTGGGATATACTCAGCTCTAATCACATCCTCAATAATTCAAAATTGAAGTAATAGCTTTTAACATAAAGAATCGAATAAATGTTGATTACTTCTAAGGTTCTTTCAATCCGAATAATATCTCTTACAGGTATGTTATGTATACAACAGAATATTTTGAAGAATTCATAAACACATTCAGGAGCATTCACAATACTGAACGTTATGGAAAGTGATGTATATGTTCATTTCTTCGTTTGCCTTTTTTTTCAAATAAGAACTGAGAGATGAATAAATTTCATTTACTCAACCCTTGATCACTGAGTTAGTCAACAATTCAGTAGAGATTGTGAATTGATCATCCTTGACTGAAGTGGAAGCATAAAGCACAATTATGAAAAATTATACAATACTTATTCACATATAATAAAAAAATATTGAAAATGCTTTTTATTTCTCTAACAAATAAATTTCAATAAACTTGAATTATACAAATAAGGATAGAACATCAATGATCTGAAAACGATGAAGAATAACGATCTACCATAATCAAATTAGATATAATTCAATTATTAATATTCAATGTGTAGACTTTTACTATTATCAAATAACTTCCAATCATTATTGAAATCAAAATAGATATTTTAAAACTTAAATGAAATATCATATGATTGAAATTTGTCAAATTATTATTAGGGTTTTACAAATTACACAATAAGTATTTTTCGAAAAGTGAAAAAAATCTTTGTGAAAGAAAGAGAAGAGAGAAATTAACTTTATTGATAATAAAAAATCATCAAATGGCTATCGACCGAAGTCTTCCTATCAATTTTACATTTATAATTTATTAATTGTATTTATTGTATAAAAAAAAGTTATTCCAATGATATTAGATGTTCATAAATTGGTAGTGCTTGTAGTTTGGCCTTTGGTGGGCTCTCTGTGTCATATTGGTGCACTAGTGAAGAAGCTCGGTATGGAGGAAGGGCCTATTAGTCCAGGTTGAGCTATCCGATTGATGATTCTTAACAAACTTATTCACCTGTAGGAGAAAAATCTTCTTTTAATGCCAACAGATTGTACTCCTTTTACTAAATGAAAATGAGTAGCATATCCTCCTAATAATAACTGTATATTAGCATGTAACAATAATTTACTTACATACATTTCAAATTATATCCTTAAATGAAGTGACAACTTGAGTTATTCTCGACATTATTCCACATCCATTACTTCAGTGAACGAATCAGACTCATCATCAGATAATTCTGAATCAGTTTCCTCCAATGAAATAATAAATGGAGGAATATTATCTATAGGTAGGTTACCCATATGTTTCGTCCAGTCGTCTTCAATAAGTCGTTCGCAATGTAAATAAAAATTTTGCCACATTTCAGGTGTACATTTTGAAAGAGCCAGAGTCCATAAATTGAACACTCTTTCCCTTGTGTAAGGATGAGAATTTATGTTCTTGTTGTAGAAGTTTTTACAAAACGCCCATGCCATTTCAATAGGATTATATTGGCAATGGTATGGGGGTAATCTAAGAACTTCATGTCCATGCTCTTTCAAAAGTTCATCAATAACGTATCGTCTCTGTCGGTCAGTTCTAAATGGTAATATTAAATTCCAAAGTTGTTTTTTATTTAAATTCCGATCGAAATCAATTTTGTTATTCACCAACCAATTCTGCATATCAATTTTCTTGCTTGAACTAGTTGGTGGCTTATCCAACTGCACTGAATGATGTGATGCATTGTCCATTATGATCACAAATTTACCAGCAAGCTTTGATAAAGCTGGAATTAGTTGATTAATAACCCAATTTTGAAAAATTTCACTGGTCATAGTGAAATCACAACCCTCCAAAAATCCAAAATTACTTCCTGCATGCAAAACAGTGAATCTTTTACCTTCAGATTTAATTTTTGATGGATTTCCTCTCATATCAGATTCAGTGTGTCCATCGAAACAGATGAACCATTTTGGTAAATCCAAGTTTCATTAAGAAACACGAATCTTATATTTTCATCCATCGACTTAAATTGCAAAAATTTTTCTCAGGAAAGTAATTTTGACTGCAACGACATGTTTTTGTTCACATAAAATTTTGCGTCCATTTACCTTTTTATATTTATAACCCATTGATTTAATAATATTGAATAATGAAGTGCGCTCTCCTTATATTCCAAATGTTTCTTAGCGTAAGTCAGTAGTGTGTCGATAGAAAAGTGTTCATTTTTCAAATTGTAATTCCAAATTTGTCGTTGCAGGTCTTTTCTAAAAATGAAATCGTCTACTTCTTGTGTTTTTTGGGCCTACCAATAGAAGGAAACTCTTTATCGTCGTCTTCAGTAAGAATTCCTCTGATTGAATTAATATGAACCTGTAATGAAATTTCGATTAGGATAAAACATAATATTTACATCTCACTTACGTTGAAAATGTTTGATACCCTTTGCTGTATCGTTGAGTCCATAACTTCCTGACCACTATGCGCAGATTTGAGTGCAAGATAGCATTTTTTGATGCTAAGTCTTTGTTCTTTAGTTATTACTTTAGGCGTTTTGAAAAAAATTCTGAAATATTTTGATTCTTTTCAATATCAAATGTGACAGATGACAAGTGAAAATTGGCTTAACTGCTTGACATCGGCAACGTGGAAATCCGAAGAAACACTGATGCCAACCCAAGAAACTTAAATCATGACCACCCGCGATACAAATAAACTTTGAATGGAGTATACACGCGGACAACTACGCTACGTTTCAGCTGCCTCTTTCTGCCCTAGGTTCGATACTGGCCAAGAATACGCGCATGCGTGAATATCAGACAGTCTAAACTGACTTTTGCCGCACTCTGTATTATGATGTATGTTTTGTTTACATTCATAATTAATTTGATTTTTCAAAATCAATTTTCTGTTTTCTCTATTGTTTCTGCTAAGGTGTTCATTTCAGGACAGTTTTTTGAATGATCTGCATAGTTGAGTTGTTTGTTGTCTATGTTTGTATGTAGATCTTTTATAAATTAAATAAATACCAAATAGCATTTGAAGTATGTAAGAGTTGAACTGCCTCAGATTTAGCGATTTTAATTGTAAATCGTATTGACTTATCATGTTGTAATTGAAATTTTAACATATCATGTAATTTTGTTGATAACAAGTGAATATATCATAAAATGAAAAACAAGCAATTGATTTTCATTCACTTTGATGTCAGCCTCATAAAGTTTTCAAAATGATCTGTTGAGTTTTGCAGTGTACAGTAACACCAATTAATTGATTTCAGTATTGAAGGAGCCCAGCAGAGAGAAGAACCTTCGAATGACAAGATAAAATGTTCCAAAAATAATGTAAGTAACATGTCATTAGGTTATGATGACAACAAGACGGAGCTATTGGATTATAATATTACACCAACGATTCCTATGAAATCTCAGATTGAAGCAATTCCTTCGGATTCCCAGAATCGTAAATGTCATCTCTGCGATTATGCTTCAACTCGAAAGGACCAACTAAAAATCCACATTGATTCCGTTCATTTAAATTTGAAGAACCGCAAATGTCATGTAAATTTGAAGGATAATAAATGCCACCTCTGCGATTATGTTGCAAGTCAGAAAGGCAATCTAAAAACACACATCGATGCAGTCCATTTAAATTTGAAGAATCACAAATGCCATTTATGTGATTTTGCTACCAGTTTAAAGAGTAACCTGAAAATCCACATTGATTCCGTTCATTTAAATTTGAAGAACCACAAATGTCATCTCTGCGATTATGTTGCAACTCGAAAGAACCATCTAATAATACACATTCATACAGTTCATTTAAATTTAAAGAATTATAAATGTCACCTCTGCGATTATGTTGCAAGTCAAAAAGGCAATCTAAAAGGACACATAGATACAGTTCATTTAAATTGGAAGAATCATAAATGTCACCTCTGCGATTATGTTGCAAGTCAAAAAAGCAATCTAATAAGACACATAGAGACAATTCATTTAAATTTGAAGAACCATAAATGTCATCTCTGCGATTATGCTGCAAGTCAAAAAAGCCATTTAGAAGGACATATCGATACAGTTCATTTAAATTTGAAGAATCATAAATGTCATCTCTGCGATTATGCTGCAAGTCAAAAAAACCTTCTAAAATTACACATAGATACAGTTCATTTAAATTTGAAGAATCATAAATGTCATCTCTGCGATTATGCTGCAAGTCAAAAAAACCTTCTAAAATTACACATAGATACAGTTCATTTAAATTTGAAGAATCATGAATGTCACCTCTGCGATTATGTTACAAGTCGAAAAGGCAATCTAAAAGGACACATACATAGAGTTCATTATATTTGAAGAATCATAAATGTCACCTCTGCGATTATGTTACAAGTCAAAAAAGCTATCTAAAAGGGCACATAGATACAGTGCATTTAAATTTGAAGAATCATAAATGTCACCTCTGCGATTATGTTACAAGTCGAAAAGGTAATCTAAAAGGACACATACATACAGTTCACTTAAATTTGAAGAATTATAAATGTCATCTCTGCGATTATGCTGCAAGTCAAAAAAACAATCTAAAATTACACATAGATACCGTTCATTTAAATTTGAAGAATCATAAATGCCATTTATGTGATTATACTTCAAATCAAAAGAGTAACCTGAAAAACCACATTGATTTCGTTCATTTAAATTTGAAGAACCACAAATGTCATCTCTGCGATTATGCCGCAAGTCAAAAAAACCATCTAAAAGGACACATAGATACAGTTCATTTAAATTTGAAGAATCATAAATGTCACCTCTGCGATTATGTTACAAGTCGAAAAAGCGATCTAAAAGGGCACATATATACAGTTCATTTAAATTTGAAGAATCATAAATGTCACCTATGCGATTATGCTTCGGCTCGAAAAATCTATCTCAAAAGACACATCGATACAGTCCATTTGAATTTGAAGAATCACAAATGCCATTTATGTGATTTTGCTACCAGTCTAAAGAGTAGCCTAAAAATCCACATTGATTAATTTCATTTAAATTTGAAGAACCTCAAATGTCATTTATGTGATTATGCTGCAAATCAAAAGTACCATCTAAGAAGACACATAGAGACAATTCATGTAAATTTGAAGGATTATTAATGCCACCTCTGCGATTATGTTGCAAGTCACAAAAAAGCAATCTAAAAGAACACATGGATACAGTCCATTTAAATTTGAAGAACCACAAATGTCATTTATGTGATTATGCTTGGCTCAAAAAGCCATTCTCAAAAGGCACATTGATGTATTTCATTTAAATGGGATGATTCACAAATGACACCCCTGCAAAAACACAACTATTCCGTTATTTTTTGTAGTATGTTTCATTTAAAGTATAGTAGAAATGTGCACATCGTCATGGAAACATAATATGTCGTATGTCCAAAAATCAAAGTTATCAGGAGGGACAAAAAACTGTTCCATCATGTCATTATGCTTCCAATTTATTTCTTAAATAATCAGACATTATTTATTTTACCTTAGAATGATAATGGTGTAATTTTTTTTTCAAAATGTATTGCTTTATTTGATTTATGTTGACATATGACCTTTTGTGTACAAATTTTTTTTCAATTTTCGTTGACATACGACCTTTTCTCAGGTGTTTTGAAAATGAATGGTATGTATGTAGGTAAAGAAAAACAAAACAAACTTGCTAAAAATTTCTTTAATTTTTGTAAAAATATTTAAAAAAAAAGACGAACTAATAAAGAATACTATTTAAAAAAATACAAATACAATTAAAAGTAAAAAAATACAATTTAAAATATTTTAATATCCTGATAATGTTTATTAAGTTTTGAAACTGTTAATTAGCTTACTTTTTGTGTGGTTGAGTTTCATAAAAGTTTCTGTAATCTTCTGGTATAAGTTTTTTTAGTTCTTGATGGTGTTCAAACTTACTTCTTTCAATTGAGCAGGGTCGGTCATATAACTTCGGCCTAATAGTGCTGTGGCTTATTGAACGTCGTGGACGACATGGGAATGAACCCCAATCGTCGCTAAATGCAAGTTTATAATTGATTACCTTCTCCGTGGTATATTGGAGGGCCACAAGGTCATTAACACAGAGATCTCCTGCTTTATACCCTGGCCGAATACTGGTATAGTAATCAGAAATTAAACTCTTCAAAGTCGTTGTAGCTCAAATAATAAGTTTTGAATGGCTGGTGAGGTCTTGCTGATTGTATAATTGGAATGTAGTCTGCAGGAAGGAACACTTGCTTTCGATGCTTTAGCTTAGTTTCGATTGCGGAATGGCATCCATCTACTTCCATGTGGGTGTGGCCCACCTCAAGATACTTTTGTTCAATAATTAACCTGTACTTCATGCTCAAGTCTAATGGGGCATTAGACAGTTTGGTATTTCTATTTTGGCAACCACACCCATCACTCCATATAACTATTTTTTGTGGAATAGTCTGGGCCTGAGCTACGTCATTTGAGATAAAATAATCCGATTCAGTGGATGCAGTCGATTTGCTACTGGGAGGTTGGTACTGTTCATCAGAATCACTATTGAAATTAGAATTGCTGGAAACTACTGACGAAATTTCTTGAACTGGTACCTCCAATTCTTGGTACAGCAATGTTTCAACATTCTCATTAATTGTTGGTGGTTGATCTCCTGTTATTTGTATTTCCAAAGCTGGACTAAAAAACAAATCCAGCTTCTTGGTCAGAAACATTCTCAAGCAAAATAATATTATTTTCATCCATACCAAGTAACTCTAATGGACCCAAATTTTCTAGTGTCGCCCGTTCAGAATGACCTTCATTTACAACTTCCATTGGTCCATCCTGAGCATGACTTGGTCCCGAGGCAACAGTAGCTTCACAGTTTCCTAAAACAAATAATTATTTAGAAAATTAATGATACCACCACTCGATGGAAGCGCAATCAGTTCTGCTTTAGTGACTTTTGAAACAACTGTACTTACCCAAAACATCTTTAGTTCTTTTCTTTTGTATTGCAAGATTCATTAAGTACTTTCCACGGCTTTGTCCAAACATCTTATTTAATAATTTTTTCCACTCTCCAACTATTCTGCAAAAGATAAAAATATATGTCGTATGTCAAAATGGTGTCCAAAATTATAGATGCAAAACGTTGTATGTCATAAATCAACCTTTAAAATTATACATCAAAACAACGTGAATGTAAAAATATCAACATGCTACTTGTTAAAAGCCTTAACATTTGTAATTTTGCTATAATTGAGATTTAGCTCTCTCGATAAAACAATCAATTTGATTAAATATTAAAATTTAGGTTACGATCAACATGCGTTTTTACCAGAAAACGAAAAAAATTCGACGTGAAAGTGATAAATTAAAGTAAAATGATATTAGTGAGTATAAAATTACTTACCTTCAATGTTTTTATTGAAGAACAACTATAGGTAATATAAACAATAACAATCAAACTTGAAATGTAGTGACATACAACAATTTGAACTGACCAAAATGGAAGAGAACAAACAAAACTCATCACAGACTGTGGCATACAATTATTTGTCGTGACCAAATATCAAGCAGATGTCAGACCGACTTATTGCAAAGGGGGGATACTGAGCTTCTGATTGGTTTACTGACATAATACCTATTACATGTTGTGCAGATCAACAAGTTGGCTATAGAAGTGCAATAAAAAATCTATTTTTTGACATACGATTGCGCTTTCCATGACTACATATAACATCTTGAAGTAAAATAGTGTCAAAGATTCAATTTGTCTAATGGCCAGAGGCCCTATACAATCTCTCCAAATCATACTTCAGAAATTCTCCAACAGTGTATAGTTAGGTTTTTATTAATACTTTGAAAATTTGTCTTGTGAAACCTTTCAGGGTTGTAGTTTCATTTATGTTCTCTATAATTTCGTTGTAATATAATATAAAACTTTATTCTGATCCTTTTCTGTTAATGTAAGTCTCTTTTTTGCATCATCAATATACGATCAATAGTGTTTCCACTTTTAAAAATATAATTCCATATCTTAGTTTTGATTGGAATGTCCCTTGATAGATTATTTTCATGGAGGATTTATCTAAATATTTTCTTAAAACGCCCAGTAAGTAACAGATGGAAGCTAGAAAATCCCCTTAGAATGAATGCCAGTCTCCAAATGATTTACTTAAAACTTAGAAATAAAAATTTGATGTAGTTTTTCCTTTTTGTTATTTTCTATTTATATTCTCTCTTAAAACTATTTGTTATTTAGTTTGATTACATCTTCTTTACCAACTGACCTTTTTTTTGTGTTGTGTATTTTATATGAAAGACTGAAATCTTTGTTCCTAACTACGTATATTATAAATTTTTTGTAACTGGACTAATTCATTTTTTTATATTTAATATTAGGGTTCTTTGCAATATTAAAATGTGTATATGTTCTTTGATATTCAACTGTTTCACAATTTCTGATGTGAATTGGAGTTAAAAGATCACAAACCTTCCACATCAAATAAGATAACGTATCAAGGCTAGTCAAAAATTTTAAAGTTAAAGTAAATATAAAGCAAATTCAGTAGAAGAAATATTTTGACTTTTAAATTCTTGTATAGCCTTGACTTTCCTGAAACGTTGGCGTAGTTTTCAAATAAAAGTTTAATTTAGCGATATTTTATATCATATGATTAAATCTGGATTTATCCATTTCTAGCCCGATATTCTTTATAAGCGTGTTATTTTAGTTTTTTTAAACTATATTATTGAAATATATTCTGTTAATATAAATTAATGGATAGTTGGTTAACAGGAATTAGAGCGTATATTCAGCTATTTCTCAACAGATGGCTAGAGAGTAAAAGTTTTCCATTAAGTTCAGCAGATGGCGCTGTTTCAAGTTTTCTGTATAGTACATGAGTACTGTTACGAATCTGCCTATGGCTGCGACGTAGTTGAAAAGAAGGAAGAATAAGAACATGTCTATAGCGCCCTCTGCTTCAGGTTCATAGAATGTCCGGATACCTGGGGTAGTATAAAAGAGCATACTCGAGGTAGTGACGTGAAGCTAGCAGGTGACCGTTGAAGTACATGAAGACAGAGGTAATTAAGACGGACCAAAAGAAAGGTAACGTGAGGTAGTTTACATATGGAATAGAGATAAGAAATTGTATACCCATGTGGACGTAAATAAAGGCATTTGGAATTATTTGTTATTGGTTATTGGAATTTATATTATTGAACCAGCAAGTTCGTAACAGTACAGTATATTTTCTGCCAACACTAATGGTGGTATTTCTATCTATAAGTTACAGATCTGTAGCATACGATTCATGCGATTCTTTACTTTTAAATTACTCATATCCGGTACTCGTAAATATTTATGGCTTTCTATAAGCTACTAATCTCGTAAGACCACCAGGAATTGCACTTTTCCTGTTAACTTATGAAAAGTTAGGGCTCGTTTATACTGACCGGTACCGTATTCCGTAAGCCGTTACCGTATGCCGCAAGAATTTCAGTAGGCGTTCATACCACAGTATAGGGACCAATACTGTGTTTATCAGAGTTGTCTGTGGTGTTTATACTTACCGTTATTTTGCTCTATGCTTGTTAATAATTGTCATTTTGAATTTTACTTTCAATGTTTTGAAACGTACTTATGTTGAAGTAAGAACTGCTGGCCAAAGTAGATTTGGGACCAGTCCACTTCTATAAAACAACCTGATGACAACTAATATTATGTTCGGCCTAATGCGCAAGCGCAACTGGTACATGTCTCTACTAACGGTGATGAAGTCAGTTCTGTCGGGAATGCGAATAGATAAAGACTATTCTCACTGTAAGTAGATTAAAACGTCCATTAGCCATTTTGTGTAATTAACCATTTTGTTGAAATATACTTTGTATAAATCGAGTTATTCATTGTGAAAGTATCCACCCTTACATGGTAGCAGAGCTTGTGTATGTATGTGCGTGTGTATTAATTAATTAACAGTAGAAACTTTGACCACGTGTTTGTGTTAGCAAACAAGAAGACCACGTGTTTGTGTTAGCAATCAAGAAGACCACGTGTTTGTGTTAGCAAACAAGAAAACCACGTGTTTGTGTTAGCAATCAAGAAGACCACGTGTTTGTGTTAGCAAACAAGAAGACCACGTGTTTGTGTTAGCAATCAAGAAGACCACGTGTTATATCAAGAAAAGCATATTCAATATCAAGAAAAGATGGACCAATCCAATGTAATTGAAGAATCAATGATGGAAGTACCAGAAAATATTTTTGCGATGCTGACGAACACTGATTTTGTGAAGATGTTGGCAGAGCAAATAAATAGCTTTAATCCGGCAACGTCAACCAAAAGCAAATCATCAGAACCATCTGTGGAGAAGGTCAATATACCCACCTTCTTAATACCACAATTTGAAAACAGCGACAAGCTGAGGGTCATTCCAATTTCCGTTCATGGAAACAAAGAGTCGAACGTGACATTAAGGCCCTAGGAAGATCACAATTTTTAAATTATGACATGGGAGGACCAGAGTGTAGCATGAGCTTGGAAGAAAAGAGTATGTACAACGCTCAAGTCTTACAATATTTGGAAGCATCTTTACAGCATGCTCCCAGAGCTGTAATAGAAAATGAAGAATCAGCAGCTGAAGCCTTCAAAAAGCTGATACAAATGTTTGGCAAGAACGACGTCCAAAAAATGGTGGAAGTATTGGACAACTTTGGTAAAACAATATTTTACCCAAAATGAACCCGGTGAACTTCGTCTCACAATTTGAAAAGGAGTTCAAGAATTCAAGGAACTGGGCTTTCCGTTGGATCCGAAGATCATCGTGGGATATTTTCTGCATAAGATCAAGGATGCTAATGGTTTCTTGGCGTTTTTCACAACAATGGCTACACTACCAGAGGAAACGAGGTCATATGAATTTGTGAAGAATGCCTTTCTGGAGGTAGCGAATAGCCAATATTTCAGGGAAACAGACAACAAGAATAGGACTGATCGATCAAACAGGGATATTTCAAAAAAAGGGAAGTATCCTGATAAGAAATATCCTTATTTTAAAGAGAAAAGGGCAGAAAAGAGTCCTTACACACTGGATCAGTTGGAGAAAATCAAGAAAATGACACCAGCTGAAAAGCGTGATGCAAGTTGCAGGAAATGTGGTTTGATGTTCCACAAGTCAAACACATGTGTGAACACAGAGAGATTCTGCTTTTTCTGCCATAAGAAAGGGCACGAAAAGAAGGACTGCAGGAAACTGAAAGATCAAAAATCAAGTAAGTCATTGTTCGATTTGAATAATTTCAGTATGTTTGCAACATTTCTAGTTGATTCTGGTGCATCTCACCATGTAGTGAATGTACAGAATATTTTGTTGAACTATCAGGCTTATAAAGAACCGATATCTGTTGTCTTGGCATCGGAAACTGAAAGCACTATGTCAATGGGTCAGGAACTCTTCCATTATTAGTACAGTTTGGAAAAAGTTCGCACATTGTACATCTAGCTAATGTTCAGTATGTCCCCAAGTAAGGGACAATATTCTCAGTGTCCGTGCATTTAATATTCAGTTTGGGACAAGTCTTGTGCTAAATGCTAATAATGGTTTTATTTTATCTAGAAAATTGAGGAGAAAAATCTCCCTGCTCTTTGTATCGGATGGCGTTTTTCAATCTCAGCAAGAGTCAATCCTGGTGATACTAACAGTATCAACAAAATTATAAATAAAAATGAATGTATGAATAAACAGTTTAGTTCTAAAGAAAATTCTTGTTTTAAAATGAAACTCTCAGTTATCAAAACCAATAAGAAAGTCAATAATAGTAGAAGAGAAACACGAAAATTACGTGAAAAGACTAACTCGTAAACAGTTAAAAATGTTGGTTCAGGAAGGTAGTATGTGGCATCGTAGAATGGGTCACATATCATCTTCTTACTTAGGAAAATTACCTAATGTTTGTTCAAGGAGTTAAAGAACTCACATATAATCTCAGTACTGGTAATTGTACAATTTGTTCAAAGCAAAAATGACCAGAAAAACATGTGCAAAAGAAAGAGATCGAGCCACTAGAGCTTGTGAAATTCTTCATTCAGATTTATTGACTGTCAATCCACCAACACATTACACTAAGAAAAAGTATATTTTAATTGTTCTTGATGATTATTCAAGATATGCACAAATTTTCCTGATGAAACAAAAGTCTGAAACTTTTAAGTTTTTGAAGTCTGCTTTGAACTATCTTCAGTCATTATTTCCTAGTCCCGGTCAATTCAGAAAATTACGTTGTGATAACGGAACAGAGTTTATCAGTGAATCTTGTCAACAAGTTCTCGATCAGTTTGGTATTCAAATTCAGTTAGCAGAACCTTATCAACATGAACATAATGGAACTGCTGAAAGGTTCAATAGGACACTTCAAGAAAGGGCTAGAGCCTTATTATTTGAATCAGGCTTCCCAAATACTTATTGGGGTTTTGCATTTTCGACTGCTTGCTATCTATACAATCGTGACGCCTCATTCATCTTTAGACTTTTTGACTCCATATGAAAAACTCTATGGAAAACAAGCCGATCTGCAAAATATAAGAATTTTTGGTTCACAGGCAGAAGTTAGAAATGAAAATGTTCCAAAAGGTAAAAAGTTGAATGCAAGATCTAGCACAATGTATTTAATAGGATATACCGATACTGGCTATTTGTTGTATGATCCTAAAACCTGTAAGACTATTACATCTTGTAATGTTCTAATAAATGAAGAGTTGACCTACAAGTCATATGAATCAAAGTTATCAGTCCCAAGTGATGATTTAACAGTTTCGTCTGAATCTGTTAAGTCTAGTGAGAATGTTTCTGTTACGCCCTCTGTAGGCAATTCTGTTGCGTCCATTATGGATCTATCAGTTGTGCCACCTGCTGGCAATTCTAATTTATCAGTTGCAAACAATCCTGTTGATATGAAATCAGTTGAACAAAATTCTGGTTCTGTAAGAACTACAAGTCCAATACAGAGTAGCTCCAACAATTCTGTTGATAAAACAAGTGCTACAAATATGTTAGAAAATGTTTCAGTTAGCTCCCAGATAAATAATGAGATAGAATATGAAGAAATATCACAGCCAGATGATTTTGATGGCAGTGAAACCAGTGGAATTGATATGCCGATATTTCAGTTAATGCCACAATTTTGAATCCATTTGGTTTTGTATATGATACAAAAATCTATCAGACAAGTAACACACCTCAAACATATCTGGAAGCAATGACATGTTCAGAAAGTAGTAAATGGATTACTGCCATTCAGTCCGAACTCAAGCTATAAACCTACATGAAGTTTGGGAAATTGTGGAAAGGAAACAAGGTATGAAAAGTATTCCGTTGAAATGGGTATTTACAGTTAAGGACAATGGTGTATGTAAGGCTCGTTTAGTTGTTGTAGGATGCAAAGATACTGAAAAGTATACTCCTGAGGAAACTGCATCTCCTACACCAGCTTTATCAGTTGTTAAATTATTATTTGCATTGTCAGTTTCTAGGAATTGGCATGTTGAACAGTTGGATATCAAAACAGCATTTCTTCATGGTGAAATTGATCGACCAAAATATGTAAGTGTTCCTGAAGGAATCAATCTTGATAAATCAAAGGTAATATTGAAATTACGAAAAGCTCTTTATGGATTATCTATAGCACCGAAATGTTGGTTTATGACACTTGATAATTTTCTGAAGGGTTCTGGTTTTGAATCAAATTTAAGAGAACCATGTTTATATAAGAAAAAGGAAGATAGTAATATCATTTTGATTTTAGTATATGTTGATGATCTATTAATCACAGGTAGTTGTAGAAACCTTATTCAGGAAAATGTGAATATGTTGAAGTCACGCTTTAATGTAAAACAATTTGGCTTTCCTACTAAATTTCTTGGTTTGGAAATCACTAGATCAGAAAATCAGTTGTTTCTTCATCAAACACAGTTTGTAAATGAAATACTGAAAGAATTTCAATGGAAAACTCGAATTCAGTTGATACTCCTTTAGTTCCTCAAGGAAGTCATAAAGTTCAGGAAGTAGCTTAATGAAGCAAATTTTCCTTATAAGAAAGCTATAGGTTCCCTACTGTATTTAAGTATGTTCACAAGACCTGATATATCCTTTGCCATAGGTTATTTGGCTAGATTCCAAGCTAATCCACAACAGTATCATTGGACATTAGTTAAAAGAGTTTTCAGATATTTGAAAGGTACAAGTCAGTTAGGTCTAAAATTCATATCAGGATCTCCAATTTTGTCATGTTATTGTGATGCAGATTTTTCAGGTGATAAGTATGGTCAAAAGTCGACTACAGGCTTTGTGATTTATGCATTTGGCAATCCTGTTGTATGGTGCTCAAAACTTCAATCAACAATAGCACAAAGTTCAGCAGAAGCGGAATTCATTGCACTTACTCATGCTACTAATGAAATTCTATTTCTAGCACATTTATTAGAAGAGACTGTGGATCTCACAGCATTTCCAGTTAATATATATGAAGACAATGAAGCAGCAAGACGTAACTGTCTGGCTAGCACAAGTAAAAGCCGCTTGAAGCATGTGGAACGTAAATATTTGTTGATTCAGTCAACATGTAAGTGAAAAGAAAATTAATATTGTGAAGATTAATACTAATGATCAGATTGCTGACATTCTCACAAAACCATTGAATGCAGCAAAGCTCACTAAGTTTCGTGATCACCTTGTATTCTATGAGGTTTGATTAACATGAAAATATAATAAGATGATAACCAAATAATAAGTCATAATGATTAAATATTATAGGATGAAAATGAGAAAAGTCAACGACAAACTCAAAAACATGCTCTGTTTGATCAAACATTTCATAATTAATATAAAATTTTTTTCAGTAATTATGTATAAGTATACCTTATCTGAGTGTTATGAATGATCTTTGATCTCAAACATACTCTGATAATGAATTCTGTTGTTTATCTTAGTATATTGAAAGGATCTTCGATTCCTTAGGTACTTTGGTAATATGTCTGTTGAGTATTTTATCTGTATATTGTGGAAAGGTTCTTCGCTCCTGAAACATAATTTGATAATACTCAAAATTTGTTGTATATTTGTTCATTTGAGTTATTATTGGAAGGGTCTTCGGTCCCAGAAGATATAATTTAATGAATATACATGTTGAAGTATTCATTTGAGTCATGTGGTAAGGGTCTCCGGTCCCTGGAAACATACTCTTACGAATACTAGTGTCTTGATTTGAAGGGTCTCCGGTCCCTGGTAATGATAGATGCGAAATCAAAATTCTGACCACATATGTGCGTAATGAATTAATCATGTTAGTCCGATATGATGGAACATACTATGTATGTGATCAGTCATGTCATTTATATGTTGATCTACTATGTGATATGTATGTATTATAGTATATGTATCTGTTGATCAGTTTCAGTTGATATGATGGTATAATATCACTTGTGGGAAGGGTCTCCGGTCCCTGAAATCAATGTATTGATACCATAACAAATATTAAGGACAGTTGGTTCGCTATAAGGAACCCTATTCCATTGCCTCACAGCAATAACTCCACTGTTTCACGGTTCCACTGACAATCCTGTTGTAGGTTTAAGGCTTGATTTATATAAATTCAAAAACAAACTATATATTGTATACTTTATATATATTCTATATTTCTTAGTTTATCAAGTCAGTTAAATGGAACTTTCAGGTTTCTGTTGATTAGTTGTCAGGTCCTCAGTTTGGGAGGGGTGTTGAAGTAAGAACTGCTGGCCAAAGTAGATTTGGGACCAGTCCACTTCTATAAAACAACCTGATGACAACTAATATTATGTTCGGCCTAATGCGCAAGCGCAACTGGTACATGTCTCTACTAACGGTGATGAAGTCAGTTCTGTCGGGAATGCGAATAGATAAAGACTATTCTCACTGTAAGTAGATTAAAACGTCCATTAGCCATTTTGTGTAATTAACCATTTTGTTGAAATATACTTTGTATAAATCGAGTTATTCATTGTGAAAGTATCCACCCTTACAACTTACCATCTTGAAATATATTCTATTATATTATTTGAAATTACCGCTATCAAACCAGAGATCGATTCTGTATTTAATACTCTGATATAAATAATTGCCGCTCTATGGAATGCGCATGTGTCATAAAAACTCGCCCACTATTACATGCCCTAAATTTGTCTTACTTATAAGATAGTCTTATACACTTATAAGATAATCTAATCTAATTATTTAATATATATATGTGTTATTAGTCCAAATAATTCTATGAATATATATTTCTATGAATTTGTCCCTAGAAGTTCAGCACTTTACCGGTACCGGAAATACTACTAAAAACGATTCGGAATTTTTTGTGTGTGTAAAATAAAGAATTTTCAGTACATTTTTACGTCGAATTCCTCTTTATGTGTTGATAGATGAATTAACTTTTTTAAGTAGGTATGGTGAGTTGGCGCCAGATGGCATCACGAGCGCTACCAAATTATAAAACTTATCAATCCAGATTTTGTTTTTTCCTTTTAAGAGGTGAAATATTCTTGAGTTTTTTAATATTTATTTGGTACTATCATAAAGAAAAATATTTAAACTATAGATCCATAAGCAACCCGAGTTTTTCCCATATTTCTGTGACTTGATCTGACTTCTCCAAATTCTTTGGTTCTTGGTCTGTCATTTTGTTTATCTTCTGTTGCATAGACTCTTCTTTGTCTATGTTCTGTTGTACTTTATTTTGTCTCGTCGGTAATATTAATAATTACTTGATTATAAATTAACTTCTGAAATAAGAGGTTTTTTGTGAGCTATGAATATTGAAATCAGTGAATCACCTGAACCCGATGACTTGTAAGTAAATCAACATTTATTTCATTTACTTACTTATCCTAACTCGATTTAACGATTTGTGTTTTCCAGTGACCTCAAGGTTGAAGATGAAATTCAAACCGAAGACAATTTCTCCCACGAGTTTGGAATTTGTAATAGAGACACAATCGAAGTGAAACAGGAAAATCTTTGGAACCAACCTGTGAAACTAGAAAGTATTTGTGAAGCTGGGAGAAGTGACCAATCTTCGAGAAGGTAGGTTGTAAACTCTAATGCGGGCCACACACGCTACCCTCTACAGGAAATGAAACCTGGGCAGATTGACTAGAATCACAGGTTTTCAAGCAAAACCGAAATACAACTCTTTCTAGTTGTACCATACTTAACCATACATTTCTATCAATTTATGTTAAAGTCTGCAGGTTTCATCTTCGGCTGGAGTCTGTGTGGCCGGTATTAGGTAATGATTATTGGCATCAAAGTGAATGAAGTGTATTCACAAACATATTGATTTTTATAGCTTCTCTGCATATCATGATCTCAATGGATTCAATCAGACTTAAAGATGAAGAATCCATGTTTAAATTTGAGTCTATCTTTCTAAAGAGATGAGCTAAATTAGTTCAGCAGTTATGATCATGTTAAATTGGATTTTCTAGCATATTCATTGGATCAAGTTGTGCACAGTTAAATTTTTGAATGACGCTTTAAAACAAACAAGCTTTGAGAATTTCTCGTAACGTAATAAAACATGTAAATCTGAACACAAATCAAATGTAACCAGGCTCGCAGCTTAGCTCTAAGTGAAGAAAGAGTGGGTTTCTTGGAAATAGGGGTGCCAGATTCAGGGCTATTCACTAACTCAAGTTGCTTTTTGTGTGGCTATCCAAAGCAACTCGTATAACAACTTTCGATAGCCACTGCTACCCTTTTTTGGTATTCTCTAACTAACCATTAACAACTGTTGTTATCATAACAACTTTTTGTGAAGAGAGTCATGGCAACACCGCAAAATAGTTCAAATGTCCGTTTTCTCGATTCAACCATAGACAAATGATATGATTTGTCTGTGGAATAAGCACATACATAACCTTCAAAATCACGAAAAATGACCGTTAAAGAAAGTTGGGAAAAGATTTCAATTATTTTCGATGAATCTGTACTGTAACTATGGAAGAAGGATGAGGTTATATAAAAGACAATTTTCGGTATTTTTAATTTAACATCTCTTATTTTAGACATAACAGGTTTAAAAAGGCAAGCAATGAAGATATCAATTTATGATGAATTTCCTGAGCGAACATAAAGTGATGATGAAAGTTAAACTATCGCCAGCTGAATCAGTAAAAGTTGGAGAACTGTGAATGCAACTCACAAAAGAGTTGAATAATATGAAGACAGCGTTAAGCCTTTGCAGCAGTGGCGCATTTACCCTACAATACTCTATATTAATACCTTTGTAATTCCAAATTCATTAAAAAGTTCATTTGCACTAAAAACGTCATTCTTATTCGATTAAAACTTTTAATTGTTCACATGAATACAGGAAATGGTTGTTGAAATTCTTGAAGTCGATGGGTATTCCAGAATGTCAAAAAGTAGTGATTGTAGCCAGATTCTCCAAAATGTTACAATGAATATTGTTGCAATTCTTGCTTCTACTTCCAGTCGTTGCTCTTGATCGTATTACTATGTTTGTTAATTGATAGTTCGTTGATGGGTTCATTTTCTGTTCATTGCATACACCAATTTTCCAAAATAAATGAATATACCTGTAAAGATGTATAATATGAATATCCTAGGATGGTGGTCGGTTGATTCCAATCTTCTTTCAAAGTGAATTAAATCAGATATAAAACTGAAATTCTGTCTGACTTCCAAAATCCAATAATAACTCGATAGAAATTAGATGAAATCAATGCTAATAGTTCGATAACTCTCCGTTAGATGCTGTAAAGAACAAATACATTTATTTCAGAAACATACAGTCCATCTATAAACCAGAAATCGTACTAGTAAATTTCTGGCTTCTTTTCTTTGAACTACGCTTCCCCTCTTGGTAGATTTATACTCAATGTCTTGAGAAAGCATTTGATACGGTTGAAATCAATCCTGCTTAAGAAACTAAAGAAAATGGAAATACCGGGTACAATGTTGAAGTTGCTGAAACGAATGCCTCACAAGCCCACACTGGATTTGCTGGTGCTGAAAAAGAGTATTGCTGTACATTTACAGGGTTTAACAACACGTCTATGCCGAATTACATCATAGTATATTCTAAAACAAGTTGCAGAATGGGCACCTTTTCCAACACATGTAAGCCAAAACTTCAAAAGAATTTAGAAACATAAGTGCCATCTTTGTGATTATTCATCGAATCGAAAAAGATCAGCTCAAGGATCACATTGACTTCCTCCATCTAAATTTGAAGAAGTATAAGTGCCATCTGTGTTATTTTACTTCAATCAAAAACCAGCTCAAAAGAGAGAGAAAAAAAGCAGAAATGATTGCAAATAAACTTATTTTCGAGAAAAATATAGCACTAATAATTAACGCGTCGACTACTGAACCAGTACATACGGATCTACGATACAGTTTATGCACCATTTGTCTGGTGGGAACCAGACATAATCTCCGTCAAATTTTAATTAAAAAGTGAGCAAACAAGCACGTTATTCTTTCGTGTTCTTTAAACGCGCAGCCAAGGCAACGTACACAACAACACTACTACACACGGACAACTCAACTCGCTACGTTTCAGCTGCCTTCTTCGGCCCTAGGTACGATATTGGCCGAGAATACGCGCATGCGTGAATACCAGACAGTCTAAACTGACTTTTGCTGCACTCTGTATTATGATTTATGTTTTGTCTACATTCATAATTAATTTATATTTTGCAAATCAATTTTCTGTTTTCTCTATTGTTTGTGCTAAGGTGTTCATTTTTGGACAGTTTTTTGAATCATCTGCATAGTCAAGTTGTTTGTTGTCTTTGTTTGTATGTAGGTCGTTTATAAATTAAATAAATACCAAATAGCATTTGAAGTATGTAAGAGTTGAACTGCCTCAGATTTAGTGATTTTAATTGTAAATCGTATTGACTTATCATGTTGTAATTGAAATTTTAACATATCATGTTATTTTGTTGATAACAAGTGAATATATCATAAAATGAAAAAAAAAAAAAAATAGATTTTCATTCACTTTGATGTCAGCCTCATACAGTTTTCAAAATGATCTGTTGAGTTTTATGTGTACAGTAACACCAATTAATTGATTTCAGTATTGAAGGAGCCCAGCTGAGAGAAAAACCTTTGAATGACAAGATAAAATGTTCTGAAAATAATGTAAGTAACATGACATTAAGTTATGATGACAACAAGACGGAGCTATTGGATTATGATATTACACCAACGATTCCTATGAAAACTCAGAATGAAGCAATTCCTTCAGATTCCAAGAATCATAAATGTCATCTCTGCGATTATGCTGCAAGTCAAAAAAACCATTTAAAAGGACACATAGATACAGTTCATTTAAATTTAAAGAATCACAAATGTCACTTCTGCGATTATGCTTCAACTCGAAAAACAATCTAAAAGGACACATAGATACAGTTCATTTAAATTTGAAGAACCATAAATGTCACCTCTGCGATTATGCTGCAAGTCTAAAAAGCCAACTAAAAGGACATATCGATACAGTTCATTTAAATTTGAAGAATCATAAATGTCATCTCTGCGATTATGTTGCAATTCAAAAGGCAACCTAAAAGGACACATAGATACAGTTCATTTAAATTTGAAAAATCATAAATGTCATCTCTGCGATTATGCTGCAAGTCAAAAAACTTTCTAAAAGGACACATAGATACAGTTCATTTAAATTTGAAGAATCATAAATGCCACCTCTGCGATTATGTTACAAGTCGGAAAGGCAATCTAAAAGGACACATAGATACAGTTCATTTAAATTTGAAGAATCATAAATGTCACCTCTGCGATTATGCTGCAAGTCAAAAAACCATCTAAAAGGACACATCGATACAGTTCATTTAAATTTGAAGAATCATAAATGCCATCTCTGCGATTATGCTGCAAGTCAAAAAAACCTTCTAAAAGGACACATAGATACAGTTCATTTAAATTTGAAGAATCATAAATGTCATCTCTGCGATTATGTTGCAATTCACAAAGGCAACCTAAAAGGACACATAGATACAGTTCATTTAAATTTGAAGAATCATAAATGTAATTTATGTGATTATGCTTCTGCTCGAAAGAGTACCCTAAAATTCCACATAGATACAGTTCATTTAAATTTGAAGAATCATAAATGTCATCTCTACGATTATGCTGCAACTCAAAAACCATCTAAAAGGACACATCGATACAGTTCATTTAAATTTGAAGAATCATAAATGCCATTTATGTGATTATACTTCAAATCAAAAGAGTATCCTGAAAAACCACATTGATTTCGTTCATTTAAATTTGAAGAACTACAAATGTCATCTCTGCGATTATGCTGCAAGTCAAAAAAACAATCTAAAAGCACACATAGATACAGTTCATTTAAATTTGAAGAATCATAAATGTCACTTCTGCGATTATGTTACAAGTCGAAAAAGCTATCTAAAAGGGCACATAGATACAGTTCATTTAAATTTGAAGAATCATAAATGTCACCTCTGCGATTATGTTACAAGTCGAAAAACCTTCTGAAACGGCACATAGATACAGTTCATTTAAATTTGAAGAATCACAAATGCCATTTATGTGATTTTGCTACCAGTGTAAAGAGTAGCTTAAAAATCCACGTTGATTCAATTCATTTAAATTTGAAGAACCTCAAATGTCATTTATGTGATTATGCTGCAAATCAAAAGTACCATCTAAGAAGACACATAGATACAGTTCATGTAAATTTGAAGAATTATTAATGCCACCTCTGCGATTATGTTGCAAGTCACAAAAGCAATCTAAAAGAACACATTGATACAGTCCATTTAAATTTGAAGAACCACAAATGTCATTTATGTGATTATGCTTCGCTCAAAAAGCCATTCTCAAAAGGCACATTGATGTATTTCATTTAAATGTGAGTATTCACAAATGACACCCTGCAAATACACAACTATTCCGTTATTTTTTGTAGTATGTTTCATTTCAAGTATAGTAGAAATGTGCACATCCTCATGGAAACCGCAATATGTCGTATGTCCAAAAATCAAAGTTATCAGGAGGGACAAAAACTGTTCCATCATGTCATTATGGTTCCAATTTATTTCTCAAATGATCAGACAATATTTATTTTACCTTAGAATGATAATGGTGTCATTTTTTTTTCAAAATGTATTGCTTTATTTGATTTATGTCGACATATGACCTTTGTGTACAAATTTTTTCAATTTTCGTTGACATACGACCTTTTCTCACGTGTTTTAAAAATTAATGGTTTGTATGTAGGTAAAGAAAAACAAAGCCAACTTGCTAAAAATCTCTTTAATTTTTGTAAAAATATTTAAAAAGACGAACTAATAAAAATACTATTTAAAAATACAAATACAATTAAAAGTAAAAAAAATACAATTTAAAACAATTCTGCTTTAGTGACTTTTGAAACAACTGTACTTACCCAAATCATCTTTAGTTCTTTTCTTTTGTATTGCAAGATTCATTAAGTATTTTCCACGGCTTTGTCCAAACATCCAAATAATTTTTTCCACTCTCCAACTATTCTGCAAAAGATAAAAATATGTCGTATGTCAAATTGGTGTCCAAAATTATAGATGCTAAACGTTGTATGTCATAAATCAACCTTTAAAATTATTCTTCAAAACAACGTGAATGTAAAAATATCAACATGCTACTTGTTAAAAGTCTTAACATTTGTAATTTTGCTATAATTGAGATTTAGCTCCCTCGATAAAACAATCAATTTGATTAAATATTAAAATTTAGGTTACGATCAACATGCGTTTTTACCAGAAAACGAAAAAATTCGACGTGAAAGTGATAAATTAAAGTAAAATGATATTAGTGAGTATATAATTACTTACCTTCAATGTTTTTATTGAAGAACAACTATAGGTAATATAAACAATAACAATCAAACTTGAAATGTAGTGACATACAACAATTTGAACTGACCAAAATGGAAGAGAACAAACAAAACTCATCACAGACTGTGGCATACAACTATTTGTCGTGACCAAATATCAAGCAGATGTCAGACCGACTTATTGCAAAGGGGGGGATACTGAGCTTCTGATTGGTTTACTGACATAATACCTATTACATGTTGTGCAGATCAACAAGTTGGCTATAGAAGTGCAATAAAAAAAAATCTATTTTTTTGACATACGATTGCGGTTTCCATGACGACATATAACATCTTGAAATAATTTTTTTTTTTTTATTATAATAGTTGTTACAAGCAATCAGAAAAAAAAAATTCTATAAGCTCATTTGATGGCTTCGGAGCTGAACGCTCCTAAATGTCGTGATGAGGTCCTGTCCAGTGACAATTCCTCTTCAAGTCTCCTTCAAATCTGCTGGCCATTTTCTTTTAAGTCGCCGATCGTTCTGCAATTGAGTCAGTGGTTGTAGCAAAGTGTTTGTGTGGCTCTCAAGCTTTGTGTGATGTTTTTTTCTGTTATGACGCTCTTTACATAGGGTATCTTCAGGTCTTCATGTAGTGTTTGATTTGTAACGTACCACGGGGCATTTGTTATCATTCTGAGGATTTTAGATTGGCTTCTTTGGATGATAGACATGTTCGAATTGCTGGTACATCCCCAGATCTCGATTCCGTAGGTCCAAATAGGCTTTATTATAGTTTTATAGATCAGAATTTTATTTTCCAGTGATAGTTTTGACTTCCTACCAATGAGCCAGTATAATTCCTTTGCCTTCAGGTCTATTTGTTTTCTTTTTTTTACTACATGCTCCTTCCAGGTAAGCTTTTTATCCAAGTGTAATCCGAGGTATTTTACTGTAGGGGATTCTGGTATCTGGACGTTGTTGATTTTTACTGGTGGACACTGGCCTTTTCTCAGTGTGAAATTGACTTGTACAGATTTGGTCTCGTTGATCTTTATTCTCCATTTATGCAGCCATTCTTGTATCTGGTCTAAATGAGTCTGTAACAAGTGAGAAGCTTCTACCGGGTCTTCATCGCTCGCTAGTATGGCTGCGTCGTCCGCGAATGTACCCAGTACTGTGTTTGGGTTGGTTGGTAGGTCTGCAGTGTACAATAAGTACAAAATGGGGCCAAGAACACTGCCTTGTGGTACCCCAGATGATATGGGAAAATTGCTTGATGTTTTGTCGTTCACTCTTACCCTGAATTTTCTTGTATCTAAATAGGACCTCAAAAGTTTGAAATATGTTATTGGAAGATATTTTTAATCTTGTACAGTAGGCCGGGGTGCCAAACCTTATCAAAAGCCTGACTCACGTCAAGGAACGCTGATGTGCAGTATTTCTTCTTTTCGAGTGCTTCGTTTATGACATGGCTTATTCTGTGGGTTTGTTGCACTGTTGAGTGAGCTGCTCGAAATCCAAACTGGTGGTGTGGTATCCATTGTTCAGTATTTGGGTCTGTGTTGATTCTACGGAGGACAAGTCTTTCGAGGACTTTGGAGGTGACAGGTAGCAAACTAATTGGCCGGTATGAGGTCGCACTGTTGGGATCTTTCCCTGGTTTTGGAATTAAAATAATTTCTGCTATTTTAAACTGCCGTGGCCAGTGATTCAGTTTCAGTATAACATTGTAAATATACTTAAGTAGAGTGATTCCCTTATCTGGTAACTCTCTAAGCATTTTCGGTGTTATTTTGTCAGTTCCTGCAGTTTTTCTTGTATTGAGGCGACAGAGTTCATCCTGGACTTCAGTCGTAGTGAAAGGTTTAATTGGTGCTGTGATTTTGGGTACCTCTAGGAGTTCTCTTTCTATCTCGTTGTCTCTGGCGTCGTTGTGGGGGGTGAATACTGTGGCTAGGTGTTCGGCAAATAGCTTGGCTTTTTCTACGTCACTTCTGGCCCAATGTGTGTTAGGTGCTGATGTATTACGTAAAGCTGATATATGCGTTGTTGGTTTTTTGGAGTTCTTTATTGGTTTCCATATTGAATTATCGAATCTGCTTAGATTTGAGATATACTCTTGAAATGAGTTTTCTTTTAATTCCTTGATTTTCGCTCTAAGTCGATTGGTTGTTTTATTCAGGGTGTTTTTGTCAGCTGGGGAGTGCGTTTGCTGCCATCTTGCTCTTGCTCTTCTCTTCTGTGCAATTAGCTCCTTGATTCCTTCAGTGATATTGTAGGTATAATTTGTCACATTGATTACAGGTAAAAATAAAATAGTGTCAAAGATTCAATTTGTCTAATGGCCAGAGGCCCTGTACAATCTCTCCAAATCATACTTCAGAAATTCTCCAACAGTGTATGGTTCGGTTTTTATTAATATTTTGAAAATTTGCCTCTTGAAACCTTTCAGGGTTGTAATTTCATTTATGTTCTCTATAATTTCGTTGTAATATAATATACAACTTTATTCTGATCCCTTTTCTGTTAATGTAAGTCTCTTTTTTGCATCATCAATATACGATCCATAGTGTTTCCACTTTTAAAAATATAATTCCATATCTTAGATTCGATTCGAATGTCCCTTGATAGATTACTTTCATGGAGGATTTATCTAAATATTTTCTTAAAACGCCCAGTAAGTAACAGATGGAAGCTAGAAACACCCCTTAGAATGATTGGCAGCCTCCAAATGATTTACTTAAAACTTATAAATAAAAATTTGATGTAGTTTTTCCTTTTTGTTATTTTCTGTTTATATTCTCTCTTAAAACTATTTGTTATTTAGTTTGATTACTTTACCAACTGACCTTTTTTTATTGTGTATTTTATATGATTTTTTATTGTGTATTTTATATGAAAGACTGAAAGCTTTGTTCCTAACTACGTATATTATAAATTTTTTGTAACTGGACTAATTCATTTTTTATATTTAATATTAGGGTTCTTTGCAATATTAAAATGTGTATATGTTCTTTGATATTTAACTGTTTCACTATTTCCGATGTGAATTGAAGTTAAAAGATCACCACAAACTTTCCACATCAAATAAGATAACGTTTCAAGGCTAGTCAAAAATTTTAAAGTTTAAGTCAATAAAAAGTAAATTCGGTAAAAGAAATATTTTGACTTTTAAATTCTTGTATAGCCTTGACTTTCCCGAATCGTTGGCGTAGTTAATAATTGTCATTTTGAATTTTACTTTCAATGTTTTGAAACGTGCTTACCTTCTTGAAATATATTCTATTATATTATTTGAAATTACCGCTATCAAACCAGAGATCAATTCTGTATTTAATACTCAGATATAAATAATTGCCGCTCTATGGAATGCGCATGTGCCAAAAAAACTCGCCCACTATTACATGCCATTAATTTGTCTTACTTATAAGATTGTCTTATACACTTATAAGATAATCTAATCTAATTATTTAATATATATATGTAATTAGTCCAAATAATTCTATGAATTGTCCCTAGAAGTTCAGCACTTTACCGGTACCGGAAAAAGTTAAGGAATGAGTATGACGAAGGCATTGAATTCCTATGGTTCAACTTTTACGGTACCGGTACCGGCCAGTATAAACAAGCCCTTACAGATTTGCTTACAGATGAAGGCATAATACAACAATTAGGTACATTTCGTCAGAAGCTCGCAGGAGGCCAGTTCAGCAGTAACACGAGTTACTAATTGAGCCACTAGATGGCAGGCTATATAAATGGATAGAATTCTACAAATCGAATTTTTCTTTACTACTAAAAACGATTCGAATTTTTTGTATGTGTAAAATAAAGAATTTTCAGTACATTTTTACGTCGAATTCTCCTTTATGTGTTGATAGATGAATTAACTTTTTTAAGTAGATATGGTGAGTTGGCGCCAGATGGCATCACGAGCGCTACCAAATTATAAAGCTTATCAATCCAGATTTAGTTTTTTCCTTTTAAGAGGTGAAATATTCTTGAGTTTTTTAATATTTATTTGGTACTATCATAAAGAAAATATTTAAACTATAGATCCATAAGCAATCCAAGTTTTTCCTATATTTCTGTGACTTGTCCAGACTTCTCCAAATCTATGGTTCTTGGTCTGTCATTTTGGTTATATTCTGCTCATAGATAAATAAAAGTATAAAGATTCTGCTGTACTTTATTTTGTCTCGCAGGTAATATTAATAAATACTTGATTGTTAATTTACTTTTGCAATAAAAGTATTTTGTGAGCTATAAGCTATGAATATTGAAATTAGTGAATCACCTGAACCCGATGACTTGTAAGTAAATCAACATTTATTTTATTTACTTACTTATCCTAACTCGATTTAACGATTTGTGTTTTCCAGTGACTTCAAGGTTGAAGATGAAATTCAAACCGAAGAAAATTTCACCCACGAGTTTGGAATATGTAATAGAGACACATTCGAAGTGAAACAGGAAAATCTTTGGAGCCAACCTGTGAAACTAGAAAGTATTTGTGAAGCTGGGAGAAGTGACCAATCTTCGAGAAGGTAGGTTGTAATCTCTAATGCCGGCCACACACGCTACTATCTACAGGAAATGAAACCTGCGGAGATAGACTAGAATCACAGGTTTTCAAGCAAAATCGAAATACAACTCTTTCTAGTTGTACCATACATTTCTATCAATTTATGTTAAAGTCTGCAGGTTTCATCTTCGGCTGGAGTCTGTGTGGCCGGTATTAGGTACCGATTATTCGCATCAAAGTGAATGAAGTGTATTCACCAACATATTGATTTTTTTTATAGCTTCTTTGCTTATCATGATCTCAATGGATTCGGTCAGACTTAAAGATGAAGAATCCATGTTTAAATTTGAGTCTATCTTTCTAAAGAGATGAGTTAGAGTAGTTCAGCAGTTATGATCATGTTAAATTGGATTTTCTAGCATATTCATTGGATCAAGTTGTGCACAGTTAAATTTTTGAATGACGTTTGAAACAAATAGGCTTTGAGAATTTCTCGTAAGGTTTTGTTACGTGTAAATCTGAACACAAATCAAATTTAACCAGGCTCGCAGCTTAGCTCTAAGTGAAGAAAGAGTGGGTTTCTTGGAAATAGGGGTGCCAGATAGTTTTATACTAACTGAAATTGGGACTTTAACTTGTAATAAAAAATTAACAAAATTAAAGTTGTTGAATGAAAGTAGCTTGAAATAATAATAATAATAATACGATCTTCGATATTAATTCAAAAGTTCACATGAAAATATAATATTTACTAAGAAACTGACAGTGTTAAATGAGGGGATGAGTGCCAGCTTTCATTTACAACCAAGATTCTGGAATTGATGAAAATAATGTAGTCAAATAATATACTAACGTAATAATAATCTAATAATTTCTTGCTAAATGGACAAAACTGGTCGGTTCAATATTTGCATGAAGGATGGTTCAATAATTATAATAATTATGAGAGATCTTAAGGTTTCGTAACGTAATAAATATACTCATCCAGTATGGAAATCCCTGGATAGGCGTTGAAGTCACACTCAAAGGATGATTTCTCAAATACAGGAAATGGTTGTTGAAATTTTTGAAGTCGATGGGTATTCTAGAATGTTAAAAAGTAGTGATTGTAGCCAGATTCTCCAAAATGTTACAATGAATGTTGTTGCAATTTTGCTTCTACTTCTAGTCGTTGCTCTTGATCTTATTACTATGTTTGTTAATTGATAGTTCGTTGATGGGTTCATTTTCTGTTCATTGCATACACCAATTTTCCAAAATAAATGAATATACCCGTAAAGATGTATAACATGAATAACCTAGGATGGTGGTCGGTTGATTCCAATCTTCTTTCAAAGTGAATTAAATCCGGTATAAAACGGAAATTCTGTCTGACTTCCAAAATCCAATAATAACTCGATAGAAATTAGATGAAATCAATGCTAATAGTTCGGTAACTCTCCGTTAGATGCTGTAAAGAACAAATACATTTATTTTCAGAAACATACAGTCCATCTATAAACCAGAAATCGTACTAGTAAATTTCTGGCTTCTTTCTTTGAACTGCGCTTCCCTCTAGGTAGATTTATACTCAATGCCTTGAGAAAGCATTTGATACAGTTGAAACCGAATCCTGCTTAAGAAAGTGAAGAAAATGGAAATACAGGGTACAATGTTGAAGTTGCTGAAACGAATGCCTCACAAGCCCACACTGGATTTGCTGGTGCTGAAAAAAAGAGTATTCCTGTACATTTACAGGGTTTAACAACACGTCTATGCCGAATAACATCATAGTATATTGTAACGGTAAGATTCCCCGGTTCAGTTTAATAGCGTAAATTCGCCTGGAAGTCGGCGTAAGAATTTCGGTTATCTTCACCTTGGAATGCTGCGCGGTGCGCAGGATCGATTTCGTAGCGACGTAGCCGATAATTTAGATCTAAATCGATTTCTTTTCCGTACCAGAGTTGCTGGGAGAAACACGTCAGAGGTGTTATATTTCTTCCCGTGAATTTTAAATGCAATTTCGATGGCGGAATGAATTATTCCGCTAAACCTGTCGGGCTATGGAATTTTTGTCGTCGACCTATCAAGTACAAAATTCATTGAAGTTGAGAGCTTGTTGCCAACTTGCAGCAGTGGCGTACAGAACATTTCTTCAACTGAAAAACCACCAGAGAAGATAATTATCGAACGTTTCTTCAACTGAAAAACCACCAGAGGAGATAATTTTCCTGGAATTTCAATATACAAGGATAAACAAGATAAGTTTCAGTGAAGGGATGGTGATTACCTGTGAAACATACATGACCGAACATCTTGTCAATTCCACTAAATTTTGACTGTACATTTGTAAATAACTGATATTTGTGAAAAGTGGAATAAATGACGACTGTTCAATTTCGAACTTTCATTGACTAGAGTGGAGGCATCAAAATTTCTTATCTGCTCTGTTGCTAGCCGGAGCAATATTTTTTTAAACTAAGTTACCTGCTCCCCAACGTGGGGCAAAAAAATTTATCTTTGTTACAATATTCTGCAACAAATTGCAGAATGGGCACC
>JARTUT010001435.1:0-61831 GCA_030674115.1 Micraspis discolor | reverse complement strand
GTATGAATTTTTATCGTACGTCCAAAATCGATGTGTGTGTAACTAGCCTAATACGACAGCACCACCTGGTCAAGATAATCCTTCAAATTCCGCGACTTCGAGCCACACGAATCCTTGCAGCAATCTTCCATTATCCAGTTATGAATCGCCAAAAAAGCGTATCAAACAACTCCGGCTTACCACACAGGAGGCCCAGATGATCCATAATGATTTATGTGACATAGACAGATCACTGGTTGAAATGATAGTAACAGATTATCAGCCATTGTAAATTGTTGAGGATAAAGGTTTTGCTAATCTATGCAAAAAATTAAACCCAAAATATAATTTACCCTCTAGGAAGACTTGATCAACGAAACTCATTCCTCACATTCTTTGATCCGCGTTTCAAGAAAGCTGCGTTTGGCAACGAAGAAAATGCGAACCGTGCACAGCAGTGGGTAACTGAAGAAGTAGCTGCTTTCATAAGTAAAAACCAACAGCAATCAAACCCTGACTCGTCTAATAACATGCCTTCTCAATCATTAGAAATGACTTACGAAGATGATCCCTGGCTGCATTTCGACAAAACAGCTATGGATCTAGCATCTTCTTAACGACCTTCTTCGTCATCTATAATAATGGTGAAGAAATATGTCGAGTCTCCTTTATTGCCACGCAAAGAAGATCCATTGGTTTATTGGAAGACACATGAAAAAATATTTCCAGAAGTCTGCAAACTAGCTCTGAAGTACCTTCCGATACCAACAACTTCGGTACCCTCAGAGAGACTTTTTTCCAAGACTGGATATATTTCAAATGCCAGACGCAGTATTCTTAAACCCAAAAAACTTAATGAAATTGTCTTGAATGGTTAAGGTCCTCGCTTGATGGAAATCCATTTTCATTTAGTTTGAATATGATTAAATAAAAACTTATTTAATAAAATTTCCATATTTATTGTGTTTTAACAATATGTAACACTACATTTGCAACAATCGTTTCGCCAAATTCTTGGCTTCTTCAGGCGAGTTCGATGTTAAACTACTCCAAAAATTTTTGAGTCTTCCTTATATGGCTTGTAACGTGCTAATTGCCACGTTAAGTAGTGATGGTGAGCATGAGACTCTACTCTTAATTTTCTCAGGGTGGGCTTGATTATCCCAGCAACAAAACTCCCCTCGGTTTTTGACAAATATAATGAGTACAATAAAAAGATACAATATTAAATTACAAAATCGTGTCAAATGTCCAATCTCCCAAGTACAACACACATTAGGGACTTATCTTAACAGTTCTCGAGCCTCCAAGCGCATCCTCCAATTTTCCAGATATAAGGTGAATTCCCACGAAGATGTTCTATGCCAAGGGATCAGTGCATGTAGACGGTTTCTGGACGAATTCTCTATCGTATTCAGACAGCTACTTGATACGATGCAATTCTCATCTCAGTCGAAGAAGGTGACCATGCCACAAGCTCAAATTAACAGTGCTCAATCCAGTGAAAGGACGTAGCTCAACAGCCTATGGTATAACTCATCTCAAGATCAAACTGTGATGTTCTTGGCTTCGTCATAAGATGCAATTTAACCCCCAGGGAGGAGCTATATTAGAGTGAACAAGAGAGCATTAGAAAATACAAAGACATATATAACAGGGCTCCCTCTCGATTTCTTTTAGACAAATATAAACTGAATTATTGTAAAATCACATCAGAGCAACAAATTAAACCGAGAAGGAGTTCTGTCCTGAAGTTAATCGAGCTAAAGTAAAAATAAAAACGTGCCCTCACATGAATAACCGAAAACACCAAAATTCCAATTCCTGGGAGGGAATATTCACTTACCGAGAATGATCACGTACTTCTCGCAGATATTTAATTCGGAAAAGTTACACTTAGAAATTGATCTGTTTAATTTCTTCAGAATATGAACGTGGAAACAGAACGTGAACAGAAATCCCTGAAGGCAACCGATCGAGGTTAGCTTCCGGAACACAGAAATAAGCATTGAGCACATACATCTTCTATAATGCATGGTATCGCGAGATCGTTTCAAGTCAGGGGCGTACGAAAAAGGGGTGCAAGCCGTTGCACACACCTCCTCCCAGGAAAGAAAATTTTTCAGAATGAGAAATTTTCCAATTAAAATCCCGAAATATAAGTCAAACTAAACAAATGTCATGAGATATGTGGTCACTGAGGGTGGCCAGATACCAAGATACGCCAAGGCAAGGGATTCGACGAGAGAGAACGCCCCAAGGTGTTTTCACAAAAAAAAGGTGAAAGATACCTATCTGCTGAAGGCAAATAGGTACCGACATGTCCAGCTGAGATGTAAGGGAAAAAAGGAAAATAAAATAAAACATAAACCGATTCAACAAAGGATATTAAATAATGGGCCGAGATTTTTATGATTTTCTTTACCTTTTTATAACTAAAAGAGAAACTTCTTCAAAACCCGAATCGAAGGTCTCGAACAAGGTGCTGGACAAGAAGGACCTTTTTAACCAAGGTCGCATCCTCCACGACCCCCATCACATCCTAGAGTGGTGATGTCCGAATCGGTAGCGTCAAAATCGGGAAATGTCAAAATCCGGAATAAAAGACAACATTGGTAAAAGTCAAAGGTCCTCGTGGGCAAAAAGCTACGGCTTGATGCACGACCAACGACAGGTCACACTCTTCGCGAGTCTAGCGGGATACATAGAGACACAAGTAGGTATATAGAAAAGCTAAAAACTAACGTCAAAAACGGGAGATGTCAAAATCGATAAACGTCAAAATCAGACATATATATAGTTATCAACACGTCAGATGTTCGACGGTCACATTCCCAGGCCTATGGTGGATCCAAAACACCCCTCCGTCACCAGGGTACCACAGCTTAATTTATTGGGCGCCAGCAAGCATAAGCTTACAGAGACAAAATCGAGATAAGGAATCATAGGAAAGATACATACGACAAGGCAAACCAAGATATGTACGATAAGGTAAGGTAAGATATATATACGATAAGGTAAGATATGTACCTCGCGGCAAGGCAAGATACATTGCGATAAAATAAGGCAAGATACCCACGGTAAGACAAAGTAAGATATGTGATATAAGGCAAGGTAAGATATCCGCGGCAAGATAAGACAAGATATGTATGATAAGATCAGACAAGATATCTACGACAAAATAAGGTAAGCCTCAATTCTTTCAATCCGGTACACAAGAAAACGTCAGAGTGTCACTCGACGTCAAATTAAAAAAACAACTCCAAAATACACCGGCGGTTACACCAAAGAGGGCTTATCAGCTGCATATCCGCAATGTACTCCAGACAGATCAATGGCAACACTCGCAAAGAAGATTCGTAACCTGCGAGATTTGAAGAAAATACAAGCACCAAAGGCCAAAAGGAACCTCCACAGGGTCAAACCAAACATGGCTAAACCACAAAAACACAAGATAATGCAAGCAACAACTGCCAATCGAAAAGGGGTGCACCAGAAAGAAAGAGTTTAAGGAGGCAAAAGGTCATAATCGTGCTACTCATGATCATCCCCGCCAGAGCTGGTGGACTCCCGACGAGTTAGGTCCTGCTTAAGATGTTTGACATGAAAGTTGCCCAACTTGTGTCCGTTCTGATCCTTCAGGCCATAGACCAATGGAGACACCACTTTATCAACAATACAGGGAACATACTTAGGAGCCAGTTTCGCAGAAAACTTGTTGGAGGCATCCGAAAGGACAAAGTTCTTTTTCCAAACCCTATCACCTACCGCAAAACGAACGTCACGCTTCCTTAGATTATATCGACATGCATTTTTCTTATATGCATCTAACAGTCTATGTTGGACAGTGTTGTAAATCTCCGGAAGTTCTCTGAGCTGCAGAGATGGATCCAAAAGCTTGTTCTCCACTTCAACCAGATTGCGAGCATTATCTGAAATCAATCCAAAAATGCGCCATCTGTAGGGACGTTTCTATGAAAACACAAGTAAGAAGGGGAATAACCAGTAACCTCATGTTTGGCCAACCTAATAGCCTGAGCAATCTGGTGAATGTTTTGGTCCCAGGTGTTATGATTCTCATCTATAAAGGATCTTATGGCAGTTGTTATCGTTTTGTTTACTCGCTCAGTAGGATTTATTTGAGGAAAATACCTCGCATTGTACCATATTTTCTGTACTTTATACCTCTCGATCAAGCTCTTGAACTCCCCAGAAACAAACTGAGCTCCATTGTCCACCACTACTATCTGAGGAACCCCAAAGATAAGGAAGACCTGATTCTCAACAAAGCTGGCAACAGCCCTAGCGGTAGCTCTAGCCATAGGATGCACCAAGACAAATTTCGTAAACCAATCCGTAACCACGAGAACATACTGGTTCCCACCTTTTGACCTAGGATATGGACCCATTAAATCCGCAGATATCAGTTGAAAAGGATGATTGATGTTTCGGTAATTTCCCGTCAAACCAGCTTGTGGCAAATTATCAGACTTACAGGAAGCACACACCCCACATTTACGAACGTAAGCTTTCACGGAGTTTCTCATCTTAGGCCAATAGTACAATTGAGACAATCTAGAGAGGGTCTTAAAAACACCAAAATGTCCAGCCAAAGGATCGTCATGATATTTCTTTAAAAGCTCCAATCTGTTCGCCGTCGGAACCACAATTTTCCATTCCGGAGAGTTATCCGAGAACCTGGACCTACACATAATATGCTTGTATAAAACACCCTCAGAGACCCTAAAATCAGGAAAGGACTCAGGGTTCCCTCCAACTCTGTCACACATGTCACGATACCAACTATCCGTTTTCAAGGTACCAAGATCAAGAACAGCCACCTCAGGGATTCGGGACAAGGAATCAGCAACGGTATTCAGGGAGCCACTCCGATGGACTATCTTAAAGCGATGGCAAGATAATCGAACCATCCACCTAGCAATTCTGGGAGAGGGATTTTTCATTGAGTGTAGCCACTGCAAGGAAGAGTGGTCTGTTATCACCGTGAACTCAGTTCCCTCAATGTAAGGGCGAAATCGATCGATAGAAAGTAGAACGGCGAGAAGCTCCTTCTCCGTCGTGGTGTAGTTTCGCTGAGACTTTGACAAGGATTTGCTGAAATATGCTATAGGATGTTCAACACCATCGGTTTCCTGAAAGAGTACACTTCCCACACCAACATCTGAGGCATCACAAGCAAGAATAAAGCGCTTGGAGAAATCCGGACTGGCCAAAATGGGAGTCGTGGTGAGCAACTGCTTTATCTTTATGAAGGCAGTGTTAGCATCATCTGTCCATTGCACAGGTTGTCCCCTCCTACGACCCTTCAAAAGGTCCAAAATAGGAGAACAGACGCTAGAAAAATCCTTCAGAAATCGCCTATAATATCCAATGAGACCAATTAATCGCCTAATCTGAGTGGTGTTAGTGGGGACAGGATATTCCAAAATAGATCTAACCTTATCAGGGTCCGTTCGTAGACCATGCTCATCCACCAAAAATCCCAGGAATTTGAGTGAGGGACGACAGAACTGACATTTTTCAAAGTTGACAGTAAGGTTGGCTTCTCTAACACGGTTGGCAAGATCTTTCAACACTCTAACATGGGTCTCGAAATCAGGGGTGACAATAATTACATCATCCAGATAATAAAACACATACGGTTCCAGTGATGAACCTATGACCATGTCCATGAGACGACACATAGCCTGGGAGGCATTATTCAGACCAAAAGGAAGAACTTTAAAACAAAAGAGACCACGACCTTGAACAGCAAATGTAGTCTTCAACTTGGACTCATCATCAAGAGGAATTTGAAAGAAAGCAGACTTCAGATCCACTGAGGACAAAAAGGAGGCATTGCTTACCTTACTAATTATAGTTTCAATCAAAGGCATTGGATATGAATCAGGAGGGTAACAGAATTCAGCTTTCTGCCATCAAAACAAACTCTATATGATCCATCCTTCTTATTCACCAACCAAAGAGGAGACGACCAAGGAGAAACAGTGGTAACAGGCTCAATGATATCGAGTTCTAGCATCTCGTCTATCTGTCTATTGAGGACAGACTGCATAGCAGGTGAGAGGGGATATTGACGCTGACGTATCGGAGATCCCTCCGTCTTAATGGAGTGTGTTAGAAGATGAGTTCTACCTATTTTATCCTTCGGTCCAAGTATTCGAAATTGATCAATGACTTTCTCCAAGTTACATCTCTGAGCCGGAGTCAAGGCATCAGCAGGTCTAATCACATGAACAGCAGATGAATTTAGCACTGAAGAATTATAAGAGGAATCAGTGAAGTTCAGACTAAGGTTGAAAGTCTGAATAAAATCCATCCCAAGAATCATTTCCTGAGAAATGGAAGGAACAACTAACACCCTAAGAGCTCTCGAGACACCATCCAATTCAATACTCAGAGTAACATAACCCAGAGTACTCTGCAAAGTTCCATCAGCGGTGGTGACATGCAAGGAAACATCATAATTCAAAGGTAAATTCAACTTCTTCAGCAAAAACAAGGACGGTGAACCAATAATCGACACATTACTACCGCTATCCAATAACGCTAAGATACTTTCAGAAGAAATCTTCACTCTAAGATAAGGTCTATTATCATCAAAAACTCTCTCCATCAAGGGACACACATAATGAGTAAGAGGCTCTGGCTGGGAAGTTAAGGGATGTGTTTTCTCAGTTGAACAGAAGGCTTTGACTTTCAGCAACCAATCATTAAAATCCTCACGATCAAATGTACCTACAATGTTGTGCCGCTTGGACCTGGACTTCTGGCAGGGTCTAAATGCGGAATCACGCCCTCTGCCATAACGTGACCAGCATCTGCGTTTTTTGAACACTTAGGGCACCTCGATTTTACGAGATTTTTGGCTCCACAGCCATAACAAAATATATTCCGACGCCTCACGCATGATGAGTATTTATGTCCAGTCTTGTCGCAATTCCAGCATGTAATCAAGTTAACCTGAGAAACTTCACGAGACTTCACGGTGCTCAACCCAAGAGTAGCCTCCACTCTTTTACACAAGGAGGTCAGATCAGACAGAGTATCAATATCTCTCAAAACCAATGCCCTCACATAGTCCGGTAGCAAATTCGATCTAATAATCCTAACCATCTCTACCTCAGGAATTTTAACATTTAAACGATAAAATTGGGCTTCCATCGAGGATATAAAAACACCAATACTTTCCCGTGAACGCTGCTTTCTCGATTTGATTTCATCGAGTAGAACCTGATCATAATTTGTATGCAAAAAAGCATCCTTGAGCGCATCCACCATTTCCGACCACGTGCTGAAAGATTTTCTAACGAAGTGATTGTGCCACCAAGTCCAGGCATCTGACTCAAATAAATCTGAAGCCGAGGCAAATAAGTCCTCATCAGAACAGCCACGAGAGATCTTTAAAGTATCCAAAAGTTCGAGAAATGGCACGAGTGGCTCTTTTCCAGAAAATTTTTTGATGTTCCATTTATAAACAGGCACTTTACTACTAGATGATTGTACACAAGAGGAAGAGTGAGAAGTTAGAGTGACAGGATCCGAAAGAACGGAGGTAGCAGTTTTAGTCGAGAGCTTGTGGTCATGGAAATCTGCCTCTAAATCAATAATCTTAAGCCTAAGGTCATGCTTTTGACTCTCCAAGGTATCGTCCTCAAGTGAAATGCGTTTCAAGCGACCAGCACAGTGAGATAACCTATCCTCAATTTTGGCCAAATCGGTAAGGCCCGACTTATGAGTTAATTTAGATATCTTCGATTCTAAATCGGAAATCGAAAGAGAAAGCTCATGAAAGTCATCCTCTACAGAAAAAATACTCCGATACTCAGAAGGACCTCCATCCCTCTCTGCTTGTGCCAAAAGACCTCTCAAAATCTTACGATTAAATTCAACGGTTCTCCTGTCATCCCTGCCCAAGCGTATCGCAACCTCATAAGCGAGTTCATGACTCTTTAAGGAGTCCGGATTCATGACTTCAAAAATTTTCTTAGATATAAGATAATAATTGGAGTTAAAAAAGCACAAAATGATAACAGTTAAGGCACGTGATAATAGTAAACAGAAAGGAATATAACATCAACTCATGCAATAGCAAAATATATAAATGTAGATAACGAAATACTATGAGAGACTGGTTTTGTTGTTATAAGTGAGATTAATTTGTTGCCAGGTTCCTCGAGTCCCACGTTTGAGCGCCAATGTGTAACGTGCTAATTGCCACGTTAAGTAGTGATGGTGAGCATGAGACTCTACTCTTAATTTTCTCAGGGTGGGCTTGATTATCCCAGCAACAAAACTCCCCTCGGTTTTTGACAAATATAATGAGTACAATAAAAAGATACAATATTAAATTACAAAATCGTGTCAAATGTCCAATCTCCCAAGTACAACACACATTAGGGACTTATCTTAACAGTTCTTGAGCCTCCAAGCGCATCCTCCAATTTTCCAGATATAAGGTGAATTCCCACGAAGATGTTCTATGCCAAGGGATCAGTGCATGTAGACGGTTTCTGCACGAATTCTCTATCGTATTCAGACAGCTACTTGATACGATGCAATTCTCATCTCAGTCGAAGAAGGTGACCATGCCACAAGCTCAAATTAACAGTGCTCAATCCAGTGAAAGGACGTAGCTCAACAGCCTATGGTATAACTCATCTCAAGATCAAACTGTGATGTTCTTGGCTTCGTCATAAGATGCAATTTAACCCCCAGGGAGGAGCTATATTAGAGTGAACAAGAGAGCATTAGAAAATACAAAGACATATATAACAGGGCTCCCTCTCGATTTTTTTTAGACAAATATAAACTGAATTATTGTAAAATCACACCAGAGCAACAAATTAAACCGAGAAGGAGTTCTGTCCTGAAGTTAATCGAGCTAAAGTAAAAATAAAAACGTGCCCTCACATGAATAACCGAAAAACACCAAAATTCCAATTCCTGGGAGGGAATATTCACTTACCGAGAATGATCACGTACTTCTCGCAGATATTTAATTCGGAAAAGTTACACTTAGAAATTGATCTGTTTAATTTCTTCAGAATATGAACGTGGAAACAGAACGTGAACAGAAATCCCTGAAGGCAACCGATCGAGGTTAGCTTCCGGAACACAGAAATAAGCATTGAGCACATACATCTTCTATAATGCATGGTATCGCGAGATCGTTTCAAGTCAGGGGCGTACGAAAAAGGGGTGCAAGCCGTTGCCCAGGTAGTTCATAAAAAATTGGCAAGTAACGGACTAAGGGGATTATCCATTGCTAAATTTTCTGTATTCATATAAAACGTGTTGTTAAATGTAAAATAATTTTGCTTAAGGCACGTATTCAGGCATTGTAGAATTTCGTCTTTCAAAACTGGGTTCGTTTTATTTCGGTCTAACGACTCTTCTACTATTTTTATTGCTTCCTTCACTGGGACGCTAGGAAACAGATTTTTTACATCAAAGGATATAAATTTTGCATTACCTGGAATTCGCACGTTTTGGATTTTATCTATGAGGTCGTATGAATTCTTGATTGCGAATTTTGGTTTGAATTTGCTTTCTTGTAGTATGATATTTATCAAGTCTT
Organism: Micraspis discolor; assembly: GCA_030674115.1. Classification (NCBI taxonomy): domain Eukaryota; kingdom Metazoa; phylum Arthropoda; class Insecta; order Coleoptera; family Coccinellidae; genus Micraspis; species Micraspis discolor. The sequence goes on along the minus strand of JARTUT010001435.1, from coordinate 52,251 downwards.
TCGATAATTTGAATGCTGGAGCTGTGATGAAAGATAATACAGGTCTAATGGGGTGATTTTCTTTATGTAATTTGATGAAGGCGTACATTCGTGGTATCTGAGGATTCATTGATATCAATTTGAAAATTTTGTTAGGGTCAAAAAGACCTGGGGAGTTTGAAATTATTGTTTTTATGTCAGGTTGTAATTTATCAGTGGGATCTTTTTTCAGAACTGTATATTTTTCTTTTTCTAAAAATGAAATTGTTTTTTCAATATATTTCGTTTTGTCTATTACTATCACAGTATTACCTTTGTCCGCTCTGGTGACTATCAAATTATTAACTAAAATTTTATTTTTTATACTTTTAATTGTTTTCTCGAATTGATTACTTTGTTTATTCACGGTTTTTTTGGTAATTATTTCTTTTATACTGTATTTATCTCTGACCGAATCTTGACATGAGCTCAAGGCTATTTCCGCACCTACTGCCAAATATTCTGACGATGTTTTGTCATTACGTGGAAGATTGAATTTAAGACCTTTTTTGAATAATTCTATTTCATCATTGTTATTGGTTTTGAATGCTATATTGAAATTCCTTTTGTTTTTTAAAAAATTTGCTACTTCTATTGATTTTTTACCTGTGAAATTTAATGTTATATATCTATTCTGTTCTATTTTGTCGTTTTTGGGGTATATTAATGTTAAAGCTTGATTTAATAGGAATTTATTAAATATTTGGTCTACAAGGTCTGGTTTGAAACCATTATTAACAGAGATTTGTTTTATAGTATTGAGCTTACAATCAAAATTCTGTTTCTTCATAGGTGTTTTGATTAGTCTATATACCATGCTATTGAATGCTGCTAGTTTTTGTGAATATGGATGATGTGACTTTGAATGGATTGTTATGTCGGTGTAGATTGGTTTGCGATAAATTGCAAAATCGTGTTTACTATTGATTTTTATATTGTTAAATCTGAAAAATTTATTTTACCATTTTTTTCTTCTTCGTACGTGAAATTTATATGAGGTGAAAGTGAAATGATGAAATGGAATTATTCAAAAAAGGTCTTAAATTCAATCTTCCACGTAATGACAAAAACATCGTCAGAATATTTGGCAGTAGATGCGGAAATAGCCTTGAGCTCATGTCGAGATTCGGTCAAAGATAAATAAAGTATAAAAGAAATAATTACCAAAAAAACCGTGAATAAACAAAGTAATCAATTCGAGAAAACAATTAAAAGTATAAAAAATAAAATTTTAGTTAATAATTTGATAGTCACCAGAGCGGACAAAGGTAATACTGTGATAGTAATAGACAAAACGAAATATATTGAAAAACAATTTCATTTTTAGAAAAAGAAAAATATACAGTTCTGAAAAAGATCCCACTGATAAATTACAACCTGACATAAAAACAATAATTTCAAACTCCCCAGGTCTTTTTGACCCCAACAAAATTTTCAAATTGATATCAATGAATCCTCAGATACCACGAATGTACGCCTTCATCAAATTACATAAAGAAAATCACCCCATTATACCTGTATTATCTTTCATCACAGCTCCAGCATTCAAATTATCGAAAGAATTGATAAATATCATACTACAAGAAAACAAATTCAAACCAAAATTCGCAATCAAGAATTCATACGACCTCATAGATAAAATCCAAAACGTGCGAATTCCAGGTAATGCAAAATTTATATCCTTTGATGTAAAAAATCTGTTTCCTAGCGTCCCAGTGAAGGAAGCGATAAAAATAGTAGAAGAGTCGTTAGACCGAAATAAAACGAACCCCGCTTTGAAAGACGAAATTCTACAATGCCTGAATACGTGCCTTAAGCAAAATTATTTTACATTTAACAACACGTTTTATATGAATACAGAAAATTTAGCAATGGATAATCCCCTTAGTCCGTTACTAGCAAATTTTTTTATGAACTACTTGGAACAAGCAATAGAAAAAAGCAAATATTTTAAATATTTCATATATTGGTACCGCTATGTAGATGATATTTTGAGTTTGTTCATAGGAACAATTAGACAGTTGACCATGTTTTTAGACTTCATCAATAAACTTTCACCTCATATAAATTTCACGTATGAAGAAGAAAAAAATGGTAAAATAAATTTTTTAGATTCAACAATATCAAAAATCAATAGTAAACACGATTTTGCAATTTATCGCAAACCAACCTACACCGAAATAACAATCCATTCAAAGTCACATCATCCATATTCACAAAAACTAGCAGCATTCAATAGCATGGTATATAGACTAATCAAAACACCTATGAAGAAACAGAATTTTGATTGTAAGCTCAATACTATAAAACAAATCTCTGTTAATAATGGTTTCAAACCAGACCTTGTAGACCAAATATTTAATAAATTCCTATTAAATCAAGCTTTAACATTATTATACCCCAAAAACGACAAAATAGAACACAATAGATATATAACATTAAATTTCACAGGTAAAAAATCAATAGAAGTAGCAAATTTTTTAAAAAACAAAAGGAATTTCAATATAGCATCAAAATCAATAATACTTTAAGTAATTTAATCAAAAATAATAAAGATAAATTAGATAAAAACAAAAAATCAGGAGTGTATAAGTTGAATTGTGGTTCATGCCAGAAAGTATATATTGGACAAACAGGAAGAGGATTAAAGAACATTTGAGTAGTTTCCTGAATAAAAAACAGAACTCAACTTATGCGACCCATCTTTTAGACGAGGGACATATGTTTGATCCAAACTATAAAATTCTGCACATAGAAAACAAAAGCAGAAGGCTTAATATCCTAGAAACAGTGGAAATTAACAGATATAACGAGCAAAATATCTTATTCAATGACCAAACGGATGTCAACAGATCACCATTGATGAACATGCCATAAAAAATCCCAGAAGCATTTAGAATACCGGTCCCCCCTCTTCCATCTTGAGAAATATATAAGGAAGACTCAAAAATTTTTGGAGTAGTTTAACATCGAACTCGCCTGAAGAAGCCAAGAATTTGGCGAAACGATTGTTGCAAATGTAGTGTTACATATTGTTAAAACACAATAAATATGGAAATTTTATTAAATAAGTTTTTATTCAATCATATTCAAACTAAATAAAAAAAAAATAATGAAATTGTATTTCTGAATTCTAATGTTAGATGAATAATTTTAATATTTCAGATGAATCTAAATTTAAAAGTTTGACCTCAAACCGATTTCGTTCTGATATTCTTATATTTTATTTTTAAATTAAATTTTGTTAACAAAAGTTTTTTTTTATATTCTTATTCAAATATTTTCATTGTTGTATTGTTATTGTATCTATATAAGTGTAGTTGGCACAACTTATTTCATAATTATTATTATATTTTGTTTGTGATATTATGTTGAATGATTATTATTATTGGTAATAGCCCAAATAATCATTCAACACGAGTTCCATCATCGACAATATCTCGTCGTCAACTGTGATATTTTATTAGGTATTAGTCATTAATTTCTAAATGAAATTAATATATTATTTTTCAGAAGACTGAAGTTATGAGATTATTTTGAATATCATTATTAAAATTCATTTATTTGATAAATTTCATATATTTCATTTCGACCTGACATCTGTGAATCTGAAAAATCAATAAATCTTCACAGCTTTTCGGTAGATCAACCCTAAATCGGTAGAAATACCGATAAATCAATGGCATCGATAACACAACACTATTATGTGTGGCTGACAGAAGACGACTCGCATAATCGAGTGCTGCATAAGCTTCTCTCGGCTTAGACAAGCCCTTCCAACTCCAATAGCAAATTTGTACCCACGTTTTTACGGTTTTTGCCGTTGCGATTATTCTGTGGCGCTAGTATCGCCGCTTTAGTCTATGTTCTGTACTACGCTTTTCTATGAGCCATAAACATAACCTTGAAATAATACCGTATTTATTTATTTGCCATAAAGTAAAGATTAAGTTATATTGCGAAGTACCACAGTTAATTTACAGCAGCTTTTCGGTTGAATTAGTCCTAATTCGAATAATTCTATTGTGATCTGTATTCAAATCACAAAGTTTGATTAGTCAATTCATCGTTTTTAGAAGTGTACGGTTCCGAGATTTTCATTTCTATTTCTTGTTCTACAGGTGAGTGATTATTTTATACAATTTTATTTATATACCATGAGACGCGTGTAAAGAAAGTATGCCTTTCAAATAATATGTATTTTAAGAATTTTTCAACTTCTGGATGATCTCTCAATAGTCGGTTCTTGCATTGGCTGCAAGCCTGGAAGTGCATATTCAATGTGTGTGCTTTTATTTATTTATCCTCATTATTGTTTGGGGAAACTAATATTCTTTTGTTATCTTCTTCAATACAGGTGGCTGTTTCGGTACAATCATGTTCACCGCTAAAACAGGGCGCAGGTGTGCTAAATGTGGACACAGCAGCAAAAATTCCTACCGTTCCTTTCATAGGTTCCCAAATCCAAGTGGAAAAAATGTTGACAGGTACTTTTCTGTAGTTTCTAAAATTTTTTCAAACATCACTGATGGCAGTTTCAAAAATTTGCAATTATAACGTTGTGTATTTTTTTTCAGAGCCCGAAAATGGGCAGTTTGGGCATATCCTAATGAAAACTGGGATGATCAGGATGCTTTAGAAGCTTTATATAGAAAAGGGCGAGTCCTTTGTAGTGCTCATTTCAAAGATGAAAGTTTTACTGAACATGCGGCTCGTCATCTTTACCAGTTTGCTGTTCCCGAAGACATAGTTGCTTCGGTTGATGAAGAGTTGTCAGGGAGTCTAGCAAACAGTGTTGTACCGTCTGTTGAAGTTGATCGCCCTGAGCTTCTGAATATCATACCAATCAGTGATACACCAATCAATGATTCACCAACGATAGAATGTTCTGAGCCAAATTCTACTTCTTTTGTTGAAGGGAGACTGGAGCCTAGATCTATTTTAGGCCAAATCAATAGAACCAGAGTTTCGGATCTTACCAAAAATGAGCAATACCTGTATAAAAGGTACAAAAGTCAAGTAAAAGAAATCAATAGGTTGCGTAAGAGATGGAAAACTGTTTATAGCTCGAATGATAATTAATTATTGAGGAATTTATTGTTTTGTTTAAATTAACTATTATTATCACGAAGTTCAATCATATGAAGATCCTTCTTAAAAGCTATGGTTCTATCAACATTCCAAGAAGTTTGATTTTTTGAGCAGCATATGCAATATGAATAATGATAACATAGACATTTATATGATAAGTTTGATGTAACATAACAGTTGAAATAAAGAGTATTATTATTATTTATATTCAATGGGTTTTTATTTCTATTGCAGGTGAATTTAATGGTTATATTGATATGTAATCTATATTTTGGTTCTCAGCTAAGTCTCAACTCGATATTGCCTAGATCAATATCACTTCTATTATTATTTGTACGAGATTTATTTGTGTTTTAAAAAATTGATATATCATCGAAGTGTCGATCAATACCCATAATGCTTTTTTAAATCAATTCATGAAAAAGTTAATATTGTTTTTTCAGGTGATTCGAAATTTAATTTTAAGATTTTAAAATCTCAACAAACGAAAATTTCAAATCACCCGCCTTTTGATGCGGCCACTGAAAGCAAATATTTCTATGGAATGCCCCGAGGCACTGCTGCTGATCCGTAGTTCCGATCTCTGTCGTTGCGATTTTAAAGTGGCGCTGCTGTAAACATGGTCAACGACCTTTAGTAGGGGAGTTGGACTTCTTTTCGTCTTGTATTTCTATGGCTTAGACGAGATACGAGAGACTGCATAATCGAATAATCGTCTCTCGTATCTCATATCTCGTCTAAGCCGAGGGACAATAATGCAGCACTCGATTATACGAGCGAAAGATCGTGTTGTCGTCTATGTCTCGTCTGGAGGTGGGCCATTATGAGATATACTAACGAAATCATTCGATTATAGAAATCTCTCGAGATATCTCGATTATAAATAACGGTTAGTAGTTACTAATACTAATCTGTACAGTACAGCTGCGTGGGGAGTGAGGACGAGACATAGACGACAGCACGATCTTTCGCTCATATAATCGAGTACTGCATAATCGTCTCTCGGCTTATCTCTCGATTATACATCACTCGATTATACGAGCGAGAGACGATTATGCAGTCTCTCGTATCTCGTCTAAGCCGAGGACGATTATGCAGCATTCGGCTTATCTCTCGATTATGCATCACTCGATTATACGAGCGAGAGACGATTATGCAGTATCTCGTAAAATCATATCTCGTCTAAGCCGAGAGACGATTATGCAGCACTCGATTATAGGAGTCTTTTTCCATCAGCCACACATAATAGTGTGCTCCATGTTTTGAAATTTTCGATATAAGTTATTTATTCGATAAGCATATTATAATGATTTGGAGATTATACCATCGAACTATTGTGAAATTTGCAGATTAGAGTGTGCAGTGTAGAAAAAATTGCAAGTGTTTGCTCAATTACCTTCAAGATTTTCTTCGTGCTTATAAGAAATGTAACTTGTAAGGGTTCAATAAAACCAACTACGTATCTTCAACTTCATATGCAATGTTATTGGTTATTTCTGAATTCAACTAACCACTAAACCAACAGATAAATAAAGATGAATAATACTTGACGTTGAATTAGAGTGAAACAATACGACAAAGTTGCGCATGCGCGTTTTCATCCAGAAAGGTAATTGAAACAACAACAGAAAGGTAACGGAAACAGTATCGTCTCCATATGGGAGTTTTATAACAGTCGTATAGATAGTATTATAAAAGTGTTTGAATGGTTATCGGAAAAACCATAAGTCTTTGTCGACACTTATAGGGAAGTTATAAATTATATCATTTAAGGCCAATAAAGGATATATAGGAGACTGGGAAAATTTATTGTATCTACATTATATAACTTTGAATTTTATAAGGCAGTGTCGAAGAGTGTATTTGCACTTTTATAAAACAAAAAATGCTACTTGGGTTACTACTAATATCATTCGATTATGAAAACTTATTAGTTACTAATTCCATAATCGATTATTAAAATTAGTAGTACTGAATTAATCGATTATGCCGATCATTCGTAATCGCCCACCTTTAGTCTCGTCCCCACTTCCCACGCAGCTGTACTGTACAGGTTAGTATAAGTAACTACTAACCGTTATTTATAATCGAGATATTTCGAGACATTTCTAAAATCGAATGATTTCGTTCGTATATCTCATAATCGCCCACCTCGAATATTCTTGTTCAGTAATGTGTGACATTTTATAATGGATTTACGGCACAAATTGATTAGCTTCATTACGAAAATGGGTGTTCTCCGATTAATGTGTATCGGGCTCTTACAGTGACTTACGGTCCACATAATCGGTCGCAAAATTTGTTCAACCATCACTAAGTTTGAGACTCAAGATCCGTTATTGGATAATACTCGACCAAATTGACAACATCCAGCTCGTAGTGAAAAGAATATAGCGGCGGTAGTGGGAGTGTACGTTATTACTCTGAAGTGTCCATTCGTCGAAGTTCTCAATAGCTTTGCCTTTCGTATTCAACGACTCGGTAGATTTTACGTAAGGATAACTTGAAAGCTTACAAAATTCAATTAGTTCTAGAACTGAAGCCGACTGACCTACCGAATCGTTTAAGTATTAGTCGTTGGGCTCTTGACAAGCTTGCAGAGGATCCAGTCTTTTCGACAAAATTTTTATTCATTGATGTGGCTTAATGGATTCTCGAACAAACAAAATGCCCGCATGGGGATGATGAACAACCTGAAGAGTCTCAAGAATTGCCGTTAAATCCAGAAAAACAATTGTTTGGTGTTGTTTATGAGCCGATGGAAAAATCGGACCATATTTCTGCAAAACAGAGGACTGCCGGAATGCTACTGTGAATGGTGACCGTTATCGCACCGTGATAACAGACTATTTGTTGCCCGAAATTGAAGCCCATGGTCTAGACGAAGTGTGGTTCCAACAAGATGGTGCCACTTGCAATACAGCCCGTGAAACCAAAGCTTTACTGCGAGAGCATTTCGGCGAGCAGATCACTTAGCGCTTCGGACCAATGAATTGGATGGCTAGATCATGTGACATCATACCTCTTGATTTTTTCCTTTGGGGCTATGTGATGTCCAAAGTCGACATGGACAAGACGGTTACGATTGAGGTAATGGAGGCCAATAATACTCGAGTCATTGGAGAAATATCACCCGAAATATTCACAGGCGTCATCGGAAATTGAAACTATCAAATGGATCTTTAAACCGTAGTTGAGGTCAGCAATATAAAAAAGAAGAATTATCTTCAAAAAATTATTGTGAAGAATTGTTCTTTTATTTGTTAATGAAGACTATAAAATAAAGTTGTTTTTATTAATTTTTTAATTAAAAAAAAATACCTCTAAATGAATCACCCTTTATAAGCTTTATAACTTCAAGACCGACTAATCACATGATTTCATTAATATCTCCATCAGAACTGCTCTTTTGTTTGTTAACGTCCAACAAAATGTTTTTTTCAGTTTTTGAATTCCAGATAAGAACTGGTTACATTTCATGTAATCGTTATTTCTGCCATTATTTTTCTTTTTTTTTGTCATCCCATCCAAATTGATGATTTTGTATTACCCCTAATATATCTAGAATGAGCGCAAAATTATAATATGATGTTTAGTCAGGGAGTTTCCACCCCGTTGTTCATCCTTTGATGAAATCAATCAAAAATTTGTAATTGAACTCGTTTCGGATCATTTTTTCCATCATATCCAATATGTCATCAAAAACATTCTCTAATGGAGTTTTATTCATAATTTCCTATTTGATTTTCCAAATGCATTTGCCAATCAAAACAACATTATTAATCTTGATTGGTAGAGTAATTGAATATCCAGAGCTTTTCCACATAGAATCGACGATACTTGTATTATTACCGGGCGTAAATAAGCACTTCAGGTTACAGAATATTTCACGACCGAATAACCGCGTCTTTTTCCTCGCAAGAGTAAACAAACAACCACAACAAAACTCGTTGTTTAAATTCTGTGTAAACATTGGAGGTAACGATGCGGTCTTTTTGTTTCACGTCCAAAAATAATCACTCTGGTAATTGGAGGAATAAATTCATTATGAAATTTCCGTTAAGTTAGGTTGCTCTTTCCATTTTTATGTTCAGATGAAACTGAAGTTTTCATTTATCACACATAGTCTAGTTAATAAGTTAAAAATGACCTAAAAATTAAATGCTTTCACTAAAATTATATGTAATGACTCATTAGATCTGAGATAAGGTCTAGATCAATGTGAGAAAAATAAGTATATTGAAAATTTAGAAAGCACTGACGTGGGGTCAGATTGCTTTGGCGCTCTTGTTGAGCTAGTTGCGAGTAAATATTCGGACCATAACAAATCTATAAGCACTGTGATCAGGTGAACAATATTCTCTTTCCTTTACTATGGGACAATGTGATGCAAATACGAACGGCTAATGAATGAACAAACCTATATCTCAAATTGAAAATGACTACTCATAATATTCAACAAGTTTTGTTCGAAGCTATAATTCCCTTCCCCTAAAACTTACAGCAGTGCTTTTCTAAATTTTGACAACGTATATTATTTCAGCCATCGAGATTGAATTCTATCTCTATGATTTCCTGTTATGAAAAATTTTGATTAATATTACGCCAACTGACACTGCTTAATGAGCCCGGCATTTGTCAATCGAATATCGATCTGTGATGGACATCGTTCAGAGAAAATCATCGGGACGTATGCCATTTCTCTTTTCTCTTGAGTAAATGAAAAAATGATCATATCTTTAGATGAAAAAGAGCTACGACAATGAAATTTGAGGATAAGTAAGATATCGATCACCTCAATATATTCACGAATTTTTATTGAAATCCGAAAAATATCTTATGAGATAGTGAGTATTAAAAAATTTTTTTTTGGTAATTTTTTTAAAATTTTTTAGCGTGACGATTTCTGCGAAATTTTGCATGCCGTTTCGTTTCAGCCTCCCTCAATAACATTTCAAGTATCAACTTGATCGAATGGATATTCTAGTAGTTATTGAGGAAACAAAATTTCAGATGCTCATAACTACTGAACCATCCGACGGATTTGGCCCAATAACGAACTTGACCGAGATATTTGGACAACCAACCTATTCTGAAAATATGAAAATTCTAGCTCATCTCTTTTGGATGCTAGAGAGGATACGGCCGGCCGGACAGACTCAACTTTCGCCAGGAATTCTTCATCAAGAAGTCGAACCCAATCGATTGAGACCATTTTCGGCGCGATATTCCAAAATTACAGACATTCGGGCAAAATGATAGGCACTCTGTTCGGGTGAACAAGAGCGCCAAAAATTTCAGAAGATATAAGCAATTGAAGATGATCAGAAAGCAGTGTTAAAAATTGTCGTCCGCACTCCATATCAAGTTTGAATGCATGTCACTGCAAATTAATCAAAATAATTTTAGGTATATTGATTGATTAAAAAAAATTAAGATATAATCATAAGATTTCAAAGAACTGATTCTTGTTGGATACTCCAGTAGAGTGAATTTTCCAACGAACTAGACCTTCTTTAGTGATTTCCTCAATCATTGTCGGTAAAAAAAAAATTTCCAAATAGTTGCCATATGATTTATTCGCTTCGTAGTGCCTTTTTTGTATATTCATACAAAAAGTGAGATAAAAGTTGAAAAAATTCCACCGATTTGCTGTTAATCATTTCTTTAATTTCACAAAAAAGAAAATTGGCCGTATTGTCTTGAAAGGTATATTACGTTTTTCACTCTTTTACCGTATTTATGTCAACAAAAAACATGTATAAACGAATTTAACATTCATTTCTTCGAAGAATTCGTTCATTTGATAACTCAAGAAATTTCCCTTAGTCAAATTTGAAATTTCTCTTCAATTCATCAAACGATAATTTTTATCCTGGATTATTTCGTTGATCGTTTTATTGAAAGTTTTTTTAACCACACTATTAAATTTCCTTCATCTCCTCAAATAATAGATTGTGAAATAACTCCTTTCCGCCTTTTTGTCCTTTGTATTTTGCGGCTGTATACATAATTTGAAAGGTCTTGACATAATTTAAAAAACAACGGTATGCATCATTAGTTTGTATATTGCGTTCAAAAGTTATAGATGTGTAAACATGTAGTTTACTAATACCGAAATTCGCGCTATTTTAAAATTTTCCTTAGTTGAAGGCAAATCCGCAAGAGAAACTTTCCGTGAGATTAATGGTACTCTATCAGTTCAAACCGCGAAATGGTTTTGACGATTCAGAGCCGGTGAAAACGACACCATGGATAAACCAGCCGGTGGAAGACCTGTGACGACAAATACCGATCAAATCATGGAATACATCGAGTTAGATCGGGCTGTGGCATCTCGTGACATTGTTCAGGAGATGAGAGTTAGTCACCAAACCATTTTGAACCATCTGCAGGAGGCTGGATGAAAAAAAGCTTGATGTTTGGGTGCCGCATTATTTGATGGAAAAAAACCTTCAGGACCGAATCAACGCCTGCGATATGCTGCTGAAACGGAACGAACTCAACCTATTCTTGAAACGCATGATGACTGGTGTCGAAAAAAGATCACATATAACAATATCAAGCGAAAACGGTCGTGGTCGAAGGCATGTGAATCGTCTCAAACAGTGGCCAAGCCGGGATTGACGGCCAGGAAGGTTTTGCTGTGGGTTTGGTGGATTGGAAGGAAATCATTCCCTATGAGCTGGACCCATATGGCCAGACTCTTGATTCTACCATCTACTGCGAACAACTGGGCCGCTTGAAGCAGGCGATCGACCAGATGCGCCTACCATTATAACTCCAGACCACAGACTTCGTTGATGACTCGTCAGAAGCTACGGAAGCTCGAATGGGAGGTTTAATCGCATCCACCATATAGCTCGGACTTAGTGCCAAGAACTACCACTTGTTCCTGTTCACGGCGAACGCCCTTGGTGGTGTAAAGTTGAACTCCAATAAGGCTTGTAAAATGTGGCTGTCCGAGTTCTTTGCAAATAGGGAGGGGAGCTTCTACGTGGGAGGTATCATAAAGTTGCCGTCTAGATAGAAACAGATCATCGAACAAAACGGCGCATATTTGAACTAAATCCGATCACTGTAACACTTTTCATAAAGCATTGATTAAAGAGCAAAAAGAGCGGAAGGGAGATATTTGACAACCTATCAGTATTAAAGATTTACAAAAACGTCCCTGCATATCAAAATACCGAAAAATATAGAAATATTGTTGACTCCTAAATATCATGAAAACCTATAAGCCTTTCATTGTCTGGATCGCCGCTTTTTACAATTTTAAGCGCGTTTTTTAGGTGAACTTGAGAAGTCATTCAATTATTTCATTGAATAACCTCATGAACGTTGTGTACCTGTACTTTTTCAATATTGTTAAAGTGCGATACGTATTTCCTAAGACGGCCTTTGGGTAGGCGCATGTGCAGTTCATTCTATCCTACATATTCGAAGACGTCAAAGCCCAGCTACTATGTTGGCATCAAATTTTCCATTACATTCACAGTAATTTTGAATTATAGATGAAAATTGGCGTCTGTCTCTTCGTGACATAGCCATGTTGAGGTTGAGCGTATGGCTCTGCAAGTTATTAAAATAAAATTGTAAAATTTTAAGGGTATATTGTAGATTTGTAAGATTTATTACTGAACCTTCACACTTCATCCCCATTGGAATTATCTCCTGAAGTTAATTTTTTGAGGAGCTATACCTCTGTTATAGAACATTTAAACTCAGTTCTCCCAATTGTAGGATAAAGAAGAATACATTATTTTATCAGAACGTACGAGGCCTAAACACTAAAACTATGGAATTAAAAACTAATGTATTTAGTGAAGACTACGAGGTGATGTGTCTGAGTGAGACTTGGTTGCAGGATGGCGTGTACGATTCTGAGTTCTTTCCTTCTAACAACAATGTTTTCCGATGTTTTCCGATGTGATAGGAACCTGGTTACAACGGGTATGGCAACTGGTGGCCGTACGCAGTGATTTGTGTGCAGTGCTAGTTGACATTTCAGAGCTCACTTCTCTTGTTCCTTCAATAGATGCTGTGGCTTGTAAGATTATGTACAGAACTCAATATGTATTTTTTCGTTGTCGACATTCAATGTATTTCAAGATAATAGTTTAATCGTGTTGGGGACTAATTGTCCAAAATATATTGAGAGATCTTGTTTTGATGGTCTCTCATTGGTATTCAATATGTTTTCGGAATCATCTCAGGTGAAGCAATTCAATGAGGTATGTAATTCGAGGAATACATTGTTGAACTTAGTGTTCTCTAATTTTAAGTGTGATGTCGTTGACTCATTGGGTTCTCTTGTGGCCGTGGATTCATATCATCCTCTATTGGAAATATCTTATTTTCCTGAACAGTCCAGGAGGAGTTTTGAATTTTCAAGTCCGGTCCCTGCTCTTCTCCATGTAGATATAATTTCTTGAGGGCGAATTGGCTTGTGCAGGCATAAACCTCATCTGGATCTCTTCATTTTTCAAAAGGCTTCGCAATTATCACAACCACGACTCTTCGAGAATACAAGAAAATAATGGATAACCCAGAGTTGCCTATCCATGACTATATACCCACTGCTTGCCTAACCAGGTTAAAATCCAGACATCCACCAATCAAGACCGCTCAGACATTACATGAAAGCGATTTCAGGGGCCTCCAGGAATGGGAAGCAGGCTGGAGGGAGGACGCTTTCGGGGTACTCAATTGTGTAGAAGTCCAAACAGAGCCTGCGGGATTCGACTTGCCTCGCAAAGTATGGAAGACGGCAAACAGAATTAGAACGGGACACGGTATTTGCGCGGACATGTTGTATAGGTGGAATAGACAACCCTCGCGCAACTGTGAATGTGGAGCACCCTATCAAACTGTAAAACATATATATCAAGATTGCACACTTACGGCTTACCAGGGACCAGCTACGGACATATATTCTCTCCCTCCGACAGCGATTGAATGGATAATGAACTTGCGTGTTAGTTTGTGATAAATATGTGTGGACTTGTTGTTTACAAATGCTCTGCAGGTCTTTATCTTTGTATGTTTTTCTTGGGCTTGCTGTTGTGATTGTTGTTGTTTTAATCTAATTTTATATTGTAAAATCATATTATGTATACTGTTGCCATACGCTAAATAAATACAACCACGACTCAAAAATTGATCATACGATTTGATCAAAGAGCATTCATAAGAGATTATCGATGGGGGGTGGTTCGTCTTCGGATCCTCCTGAAAGAAATGTCGCTTTTGTGGAAAGTTCACGTGTTCGATCGATATAAAGTGTGGCGGTTGTGAGTCTAAAATCCACAGTAAGTGTTTTGATGCCATTGCAAGGGTTGTTTATATGGAAAGGAAGGCTTCATGTGCCGGGGATGTTCCGAGGCGGAAAAGAAAAACTCTCCACAGTCTTCTCCAGTCGGTGAAACCAATGTCAGTGAAATTATTATGAAGAGGGAAATCGAATGCCTAAATAGGGAAAAATGTCTTTTAGAAAGGTTGTAACGAAGTAGTTTTGTCTGCGTGGCAGAAACCCGTTGACCTTGACCGACTCCAGCGAGATCGCGCCGAGCGGTGGGGACACCGACCGATCATTCCCACCTCCATCTGCAGTGCGCACGACTTATGTTGCTGGAGGGGACCGAGAATGGTATTTATAGGCGAGTCGAGCACTGGAACGGCAGTTCCTCGTACGGCGCGGAACTCAAAATTAAGAGGAAAGCCTCTACCGTTTAGTGGGGAGGGTCCAGCCAGTGTTGTTAGTGCTGGTAGTGAGTTCAGTGGTAGGCAGACATACCAAGGTAGGAAAGGGGTATAGAGAGGGGACCGGAGGACCACTTGTGGAGGACGAGATTCCAGGAGGTGAGTGTGAGGTTCGATCGTTGAGACCGAACGACGGCTGCAGGAGGGCGTCCAGGGCGTCACGTCCTTTACGAGTCCTTTAGCCGGTATTGCGTTTCCGCCGTCTGGGTGCCGAGATGAGGAAACTCAATCGTCCCTAGATTGTGGGCCGTTTTATCTTGGCGGACTCCTGCTGTCCATCTCTCGGGGCTGACGTTGATGTACGAGATGAGGAAACTTAATCGTGCTTAGACCGAAGCTTTCCGTGACGTGGGCTGCTGCGCGGTGAGGGTCGTGGTGTGCCCCCCCCCTGTTGTCGTTTGTCGAACCGACCCCTGGAAGGCACGGGTTGGTCACGGGTGTCGGCTGGGTCCTTTAGCCGGTATTGCGGATCCGGAATCTGGGTGCCGAGATGAGGAAACTCAATCGTCCCTAGGTTGTGGGCCGTTTTACCTCGGCGGACTCCTGTTGTCCATCTCTCGGGGCTGACGTTGATGTGCGAGATGAGGAAACTCAATCGTGCTTAAACCGAAGCTTTCCGTGACGTGGGCTGTTGCGCGGCAGGCACTGGGTTGGCCCGATCTTTGGGGGTGCGGAATTCGTCACGGGTGTCGGCTGGGTCCTTTAGCCGGTATTGCGTATCCGCCGTCTGGGTGCCGAGATGAGGAAACTCAATCGTCCCTAGGTTGTGGGCCGTTTTACCTTGGCGGACTCCTGCTGTCCATCTCGCGGAGCTGACGTTGATGTACGAGATGAGGAAACTCAATCGTGCTTAGACCGAAGTTTTCCGTGGCGTGGGCTGCTGTGCGGCAGGCACTTGGTTCGACCTCGGCCCTGTCGTCATCGCGGGTGGACGCGCGGTGGTTTGCGCATGCGCACACCATACCGCCGGTCACTCCGATTTGGGCTGGGCCTTGGCAGTTCTCTTCGAGGGGTTCTGTTGCGCACGGACACTAGTTGCGCCGTGCGGAATCGTGCCCCAGGGACCCCCCCGCTTGGATGGTCCATGTTGGCCTGAGTGAGGCTTTGGTTTCCGCCCCCTCTCGCTTTAACCCTGAGATATTATTATTTCTTTCACACGGCCTTAGTCACTTTCATGCATGAGCAATTTTCTGATGAGCGAATGCCTTATCTATTCTCTGCCTGATTCATTGGTATGCCTAACCCATTTTTATGCCTACGTCATTTTGTTTGCCTAAATCTTTCTGATGCCTAATACATCGAGTAACTCGCCACTGTAATCGCTTTATGTGCACCCCAAGCCCTTCACGGAATGTTACTGGACTTTTGAAGATTGACAAGTAGATTTGGGACTTGGGTTTTTAGAGGTTAAGGACTACGAGGATTTTGTGAATTAGATTAAGGACTGTTGTACCGAATATGAACTGTCGATTTGTTTTAAGGACTGTGAGACGTATTATTTTGGAAAGTTTGTTTATATAGTACGAATAGAGAGTATATTTTTAGTTAATCGCGTGTTTTATTGGTGACACCTCTACCTCCAACAGCTACCCACTTCATTCTCCACTGGAGTCTACCTAGGCTCGAGCTTCTGGACATTCCGGAGGAGCTCGATAGGTGAGGGTGACGCCCTCAGAAGCAAATAGTCTGGCGCCCGAGTTTACTGATAAAGGAACTGCACGTAAGGGCGTTACAAGGTATAATTCCCAATAAATTAATGAAACTGAAATTAAATATGGATATTCCAATACCTGATGCCGATAAGTTCTTATCTCAGTCGATGGAAGTAAACAAGACATATGCTTCAGTCGTGAAAAAGGATGGGAATTCCCATGTTTTGTTGGTGAAATCTACAGGCGAAAATGTAAACAATATTGACATTGAGAGTGAAATAAAGTCGAAGTTCAACCCAATTTCAGATGATGTCTTGGTTTTGGGAACTCGGAAAGTAAAAGATGGTATCCTGATATCCTGTGGTGACAAGGGTTCTCTTGAGAGGTTGAAACATAAAATTTATAGCGAAACAAAGGGTTCATATGACGTTTCAACTCCCGAAAAACGCAATCCACGTTTGATTGTTTATAATTTTGATTCATTTTCTCTCGATAAAGTTGACTTTCTGTCTGAAATGATACGTGTGAATGACCTGAATTGTTCCTTAGATGATGTGAAATTTGTAACTGAAATTAGTTACATGTTATGTTAAGGAGCATTTTAGTATGATTGAATGTTTTAATTGCTGGAAGTTCGGTCACTTTAAAAAAAATTGTAAAAACGCTACTGTTGTCTGTTCCGGATGTTCTGGAGCGCATGAAAGAAAATTTTGTGATTCGGCTGAAATAATGTCTTCAAATTGTATAAATTTTAATTATAGTTTCAAAACAAATTATGATATACGACATACTGCTAATAGTCTCGAATGTCCCTTTTATCTCAGTCAAATCGAAAAGTTTAAGTCTAGAATTAATTATGAATGATTCCACTAAATTTATAAAAATTGCTCATTTTAATGTTTGCTCTCTGTTTCCAAAATTGGACCAGTTGTTTGATGTTATTTCGCGGAAAGGAATCGATATTGTAGGATTGTCTGAAACTTGGCTGAATGAGTATGTTGATGATGATAATTTATACCTCCCTGATTTCAGGCTTCACAGGAGGGATCGTGTTGGACGTATTGGTGGGGGGGTAGGATTTTATATAGAAAAGTTTATTTCATCTAAAATTGTCCTCGATGATTTTATTGCCCCGGGGGGAGTAGAGGATATATGGGTTTCTTTAGAGGTGAGAGGTGGCAGGATTCTTGTGGGTTCGTTATATCGCACATCGGTGTGTAACTTGTCTAACTTCGTCAATTATCTGGACGATGTGTTATCATTCATTACTCCGCAGTACGATCACATTATTCTAACGGGTGATGTCAATATCGATCAACTATCTGAAAATGCCTTCCCGGATTGTGTTGGTGCTTACGGCTTCGAACAGTTGATATCCGAGCAAACACGTATTACCCCTTTGTCGCAATCGTTACTGGACGTTATTTGCACAAATATGGCTGACAAGATAGTCAGTTCTGGCAAAGATTAACTTACAAAGATGGAGCACTTCGGCCTTTTTCTCGTCAACGATTCAATGACCTTGAGAATTCTATCGTTAAAAATGGGGCGGGACTAATAAGAGGAGGATATATCTCTCTCTCTTCTCCAAATTCGAATTTAAACCGCGAAACAATTCACGGGTATTTCTGAAAATCATAGCAGGTCCTTAATTTAATCAAAACCTTTGAATTAAATGGCATATTTTATATAACTTGTCTATTAATTCTTTTCCCTCCATTCGAAAATTTTTAATGATAGTGTGATATATGCAGTAAAAGTTATCTCTGATTTTGTATAGGAAATCTAGAATTTTATTCCGCACGGGTTTTCATATTTGGATTAAGCTTTTTCATAGCTCTGCAGAGAAGTCTGGTTTGTAGATAAAATGAGTGAAACCAAGAGAAGATGTTCAGTTAAGTATAGTTCGAATGTTTAAGGCGTGAGATTCTTTAGATTTTCCAGTTCAGATGACCCTCAACAAGCCCTGCAATGGAAATTGGCCTGCAGCGATGCGACAATTCTGAGGAAACAGGATTTGCAGTGATCACTTCGAACCTTATTTAATTACTGGCCGCTACATAAATAAAACTGCTGATCCTACTTTGAACCTGTTTAAGAGACCGAAAAGCTTTGATATAGGTACATAAACCGATGGAATTGGAATCAATAAGGGAACTCAAACATGTTCCACAATAATGGTAAACTGCAATGTGCAAACATCACAAAACATGAAAGCCGCTGCCACTACATCTCCTCATCAACTGCTAATCCAAAAGCTGAGAACTATCCCTTTCCATCATCCTTGCCAGTTTCCTTAGAAATATATGCTAAATTTGTTTTAAAAAATCAGAATTTTTTACATAATGAAGTATGCAAATCAAAATTTACAGGGTGATGAATGTAACAAAAGGAAAAATAAAAAAATTAGAAAGCTTAATATACTGCAGCACAAATGATGTTTAGTTAATATTTCTCAGTGTTTTCTTCCAAAAGTTACCGTTCAACTGGATATCAAGTTCAGGGATCTGATCCCTTTGAATGTATGAATATTTTTATAGAAATGGAAATTGTTCTTTTATGTTCTGATAATGCTCAAGATGGAACCGAGATAATTATATGACAAAGATTGATAATGCTGAAGAAAACTTTACTACAAATTTTTAATGAAATTTTTTAACTTTTGATGTAACTATATTAAATGAATCATAAAGAAAATTTCCTTTTTATTTGTTGCACTCTTGTTTTAGTCCATTATTTAGACATTCAATACATGAAAGTGAAATTATTGTCTGGAATTGGTAAAAAATTTGATCAGCAAAATTCACAAACTTTAATGATTACAATTATTCGTCAGCTTATTAATTGGTAAAACAATTCATAAGACAGAAATTAACTTCTTCGTAAGAAGTTTGTCATCAATAATCAAAGGACTTCTAACTTGCAAGCATAATATAATGGTTCCATTGAAATTTTGATGAAAATATATTATACATTATTCTTACATTCTTGTATTAGGAAATACTTAAAAATTTAAGAAATGCTTATCAAACAATTTTCATCCACATATAATAAGATCAATTAAAAGAAAATTTCTTCTTCTCATATGATTTTGAAAAAGGATATTTCTTATTCGTTTGTTTACAAAACTGCAGTATTAGTTGAACTATATGTGGGTAACGTTCCTATTTAATTCGTCCATTGTGTCAAATGATATTTTCTTGTTTCTTATGAATTATCTCTGGTCTTCACACATATTCCACAGGAAATAAATATTCTCTTATTGAACTCTTCCTCAAAGTTGTTTGAAAATGACCTAAAATTTTAAAAGGTGTGAACTTTTACAATTTTCTCAGTTGAATTGTTGTAGCTTTAAATTATAAGATATTTTAGTATTAAATCAAAATAGATTGCAAATGATCAAAATACAAATTAACACTGGAAATATTGCTACTCACGAAATTGCGTATTGGTTCCTGAAGTAAATCGTTCAGAAACACTTGTGATGAAAGAAAAGTGCTTTCATATTTCCTAATAAATAAAAAAAATGATTTTTCCAAATTCATCTTCATGTCGATTAAAATCATTTTCTGTTTAGATTCCTGCTAAAGGAACTAGGAACCGATTGGCTATCTTATTGCACGTGATAACGAAATGAGATTTCATTGGTGTTGCCTCGATTTACATTGCTCTTATGGGATTTTGAGTCAAGGGAGGAATCGTTTTATGCGATTCTGTGGTTTCGCTTCGAAATACGTGAACAAAATTTTCAGTACTGATTTGACAGAGTGCACCCTCTTGTTTCTACTCTTTGGTTCTGGGGTACTGGATCATTCTATGTCTGATCATCGGGGCGTTTATTGCGAGATTAATTTGAAGAAAGAGCAGAGTACTGTTCCCAGGTTGATTGTGTACAGGGATTATCGTGGTTTTTCGTTCGCGGATATCAAATCTGATTTGTCGGAGGCTAACTTTCAAGACATCCTATATGAAAATAATATTGAATCTAAAATCTCCATGTTCAACAAAAAATTGATTGATGTATTCGATAAGCATGCTCCCTTTATTGAGTCTAAGATAACTAAGCTTTTCTCGCCTTGGATCACTCCTACTGTTAGAGAGATGATGAAACTGAGGAATAAAGCCTTGACCAAGTACAAGCGAACCAGGAAAATTGGTGATTACGTCAACTATAAGAAGCTTCGAAACATCGTAACGGATGCTGTGAGGAAGGAAAAGGCCTCTTTCTTGAGTCGTGCGGGATCTCTGGGGTCTAAACATTATTGGAGGGCATTCAAGTCAACTAGTGGTAAAGATGAGGTAAATATTCCCGATCGTTCCAATAATCCGGATGAGCTAAATAATTATTTTGGTTCCGTATTCAGTCAACCAAACTCTCGCCCTGGAACGGCCGATTATTATTATTCTAATGTCTTCAATCCCGGTGCTGTCTTCGGTTTCAGACTTGCTTCTCCGGAGGAGGTGAAGATGATTGTTTTTGGTCTCGGGTCGAATGCTGTTGGATGTGATGGTATATATCTCTTCAAGGATGTTGAAGCTCTCAGTTGACACCACTTTACCTTACATCACACATATTGTTAATGTTTGTTTAGAATCTGGGTACATCCCTATAGCTTGGAAGTGTTCCATTATCAGGCATCTGCCTAAGTTGAAGAATCCTGAGGAGCTAAGCGATTTCCGACCAATAAGCATTCTCCCTTGTATGTCTAACGTCCTCAAGAAAATATTGTATAGGCAAATATACGAGTTCATCACTCAATCTGATATTGTCACGGCTCATCAATCTGGTTTTAGAGCGGGTTTTGCTACAACTTCCCTGTTCGGTCCTTTTGTTATAGCATGAATTTGAGGCTGTGGCGATCGCTAAATATTTGAATTTCGCGCTAATTTTATAAGTCAACACTGGTCACTTCGCATATGTTATGGATACGCTGTGCATACGCATCTAGAACGCGAATTGCAATAGAAGAGCTCTCGCTATCACGTCTGTTATTGAATTGTTTATAAAATCACGCTAATTTTGATTTGTTTTTGGATATATTACACGCTTGGTTTCACCCGCATATTTGGTTTCGCATCGAATTTTGATTGTGTTTTCAACACCGCATTTGAACAAAAGTTGGATTAGAAATCCCGCAGCAAGGGGTCCCTGTGAAGAGCTGATGATTGGAGCAGAGCCCTGAAATCATCGTAGTTCACCGCTGTGGTAAGTCATCATTGTTGACCGCATTTCTTTATATGAATTTTGTTGTTTCATATTATATATTTCGCGTTCGCACCAGCTCCAAACGCAAAAATAAATACAGTCCACTTATCCCTCAAAATTACTGAGCTATCGGATATAACAATTTTGTGTATTTGTGGTATTGAGTAGTTTGTTGATTTGTTAATTTCCATTTCATCTTAAATTACAAAAAACTATTAATACAAGTGCAATATGGATAATATGACTCTCGATGAGTATTTAGATAAGTTTAGAGAAAAACGAGCGCAATTTTTAGATGGAGTCTTCTCTTCATTAGCAGAGACTGATGATTACCTGAATGAACTTGAGAAATATGGCAAATTGTTAGAAAGGGCGCAGAAGTCTAATAATTTTGGACCAGTTCGTAGATATGCCGGAACACAAAGATTTAAAGCCTTCTTTGGATCCACCTTAGAGCAGAGCCAGAATGACGCATCGAAGGTGTGTGGGTCCGTTTCTGTGAATGTGAAGAAGGAAAAATTATCAATAAATAGTGGTTCTTCACTTCAATCGCTTGCAGAGGATTGTGATAGCATGCCAGCTCCTAAAATGCCTGCACCTAAAAAGAAACGGGTAAAAAAAGAGAAAGTATCCATTGGTTCTATTGTGAAAACAGAGCCTGATGATGATTCAGATATTGCAGAAAAGAGAGTAACACGATCAACAGTAGTTAACAGAACTTCGGATGTTATAATCCATAATCCTGTGATACCTGTTATTGAATTGGATGATTCTCTCGATAAGACTGAAGAGCTTCCCATTAGAAGTTCAAGGACAAGAACTGTTCAAAAAGGTGAAAATGGTCCAAGCAGGAGTACCAGGACAAATGCAAAGCAAAAAGTAGAAGAGAAAGAAAATGAAAAAGATTCTGAAGTTACTTCCAGAACAACAAGGACAAAAATCAAACAAAAAAGGGATGTTTCGACATCTGATAATATAGCTATTGAATTGAAGACATCAAATTCGCATGAAGTACCACCAAACATATCTTCACATACTGAATATGAAGATGCAGCATCACATTTGGAGAACAGAACAGATGCAACATTTGTTGTTCCTAGTGAAAGCATTCCTAATGGAAATATTGCGTCTACAGATTTAAATAGGACAGTAGGGGAAGATCGTTACCCTTCGTACGCGGGGCACATTCATACAGTCAAAGTAAAACTTGAACGAAACAACGGACGCTCTGGCTTTTGTATGTGTGCGTGAGTCGAGGTACCAACTTTACGTCAATGTAGTTTCGCGCCATTTGCACCGGTGACAGTGAAGTGACATACACGAATGTGTTTTCGCGCTCGGTAAGTAATTTTTTGATCAATGTTTTTGTCTATTGTTGCTGAAGATAAAATAAGTTTTCGTGTAGAGTATTCTATCAATAACTAGCAAAATATACATAAGATACGTTTTCAATAGTTAAATTATGATGTTTTCGTATTAATAATAAAAGAGGTTATATTTTGTTGTTATTTGGTTAGTGGGGTACTTTCGGACAGAACTAGATGGGGCACGTTTGGACGCGTACGAATGTGCCCCAACTGGTAGGTAGGAACGATTTAGTGTGTTAATGTGCTAATTGCTAATTTTTGCATTAACTTTTTCCGTTGTTTTGCTATCGTCGATGTCCGTTATATGTTATAATATCTATTTCCTATTATTTTTTCAGAGAAACATGGTGCTGACTTATAAACCAAAAAAGACAAGTAGACAAGCTGTGGATGAAGAATCCATGCAGTCAGCAATACAGGATGTTATTCAAGGAGTATTGTCATATAGAAAAGCTGCGGACAAGTACAATTTGAAATTATCAACATTAGAAAGCCGAGTAAAAAAATACAAGAATAGCAATGATGCTGAAGGGTCAAGCTACCGTACATTTGGCTCTAAATATTACAAGTTTCCAAGTCTTTTCTGTGGAAGAAGAAAAACTGCTAAATGATTATATTATCAAATGTTGTAAGATGCATTATGGACTTACGGCGATTCAAGCAAGAAAGCTGGCATATGATTATGCCAAATCCTTGAGTTCGAAGTATCCACCAAAGTGGGAGGAAAATAAGATGGCTGGGAAAGAATGGATGTATGGTTTTCACAGAAGAAACCCGGAACTCAGTTTACGCAAACCCGAAAACACAAGCGCTGCAAGATCTTTTGCGTTTAACAAAACTTCGGTTAACGAGTTTTATACCAACTTGAAGAAAGTGTTGGAGCGGCATCCATTAACTGCTGACCGAATCTTTAATTTCGACGAATCAGGTGTATCTACCGTTTTAGCTACTCCCAAAGTCTTGGCTCCAAGATGTCAAAAACAAGTCGGACAAATTGTATCAGCTGAAAGAGGTGAGCTCGTAACTTTTGGTGGTATTATATCTGCCAGTGGAAACACCATTCCCCCGCTTTTCGTGTTTCCACGAGTTCATTATAAAGATAATTTTCTCGAAGGAGCACCCGAAGGAAGTCTCGGCGCTGCAAATAAAAGTGGCTGGATAAATAGCGATATATTCGTCTCTGTTTTAAAACATATCAAGAAGCACACACTCTGTACAAAAGATAACCCCATATTATTATATCATGAAAGCCATATTTCTTTCGAAGCCATCAACTACGCCAAAGAAAATTGCATAATTAATCTATCTTTTCTACCATATACATCTCACCGGCTCCAACCTCTTGATGTGGGAGTCTTTGGACCATTTAAATCGAAGTTGAAAGTAGCTTTCAATAATTGGCATATAATGAACCCAGGCAAAGCATTAACCATTTACAATATTCCAAAGATTGTGAAAATAGCATTTTTCGAATCATTCACGGCAAAAAATATCACAAGTGGGTTTAACAAACCCGGAATATGGCCTCTTAATGAATTAGCCTTTAGTGACGAAGACTTTGCTCCAACTGAAGTGTATACATCCGGTAACGTAGAGCATGGGCCTCCTACTCAAAACGTCGTTGAAGATTTGTCAGCACCTACTCAGCACCCAAGCGTCTCTGATATCTGCTAACCCTCTACTTCTAGAACACGGGATTTCTTGGAGGTATCCGCGAGAATCTACAGAACAAACTAATCACTTACCATTGATAAATTATGATGATGAACTACGAAGGTTTAATTTAGATGCTTGTGAACCAGATGCTTTGAATAATTCATCAATCCATCAAATAGCAGCTCCTTTGAAGACAATTTTAACACCAGAGGCAATTCGACCCTATTCGACTGTCGTAAGAAGTAATAAAACAAACAAAGGACGACGGCAAGGAAAATCACGTATTTATACTGACACCCCCGAAAAAAAGCTAATTGAAGAGAAACACAATGAAAAGCAAATGAAAGAGCTAGAAAAGGAAAGAAGGGCTAGAGCAAGACAAATGAAACGTAGTTTAGCTGATTTTAATTTAAAAACGAAGAACAAGAAAGCTAAAATCATAGAAAGTGATGAATCTGATTGTGATGGATCTAATATAAGCTTTCAAGAGAGTTCAACTTCTATCACAGATGAAGATGAAACTGAGCATGAAAATTTTGAAATGAACAGAAGCCAACTGACAGTTGATGTAATACCAGAAAATATTAAAGACGGTTCATTTATTTTAGTGAGGTTCCCTAAGAAGAAAAGTATTATTTACTATGTAGGAAAAGTTGTCAGTCACTATTGTCAGACTGAATTTAAAGTATCTTATCTAAGAAAGAAGCCAGGCTTGTCGTGGACATTTGTTTTCCCTAATGTTGAAGATATTCATTCTGTTTATGTAACTGATATTGAAATGATTCTTCCTGACCCTAAACCTCCAACAGTTTGTACTTCTAGAACATCAAGATTCTTCACTTTTTCAGTAAATTTTTCTAATTTTTCTGTTCAATAAATTTTATTATCTTGTTAATTAATAACAACTTTTTGCAGTGCTAATCCGCACCAAAGATTAAAAAATGTGATTCTTAATCTAAGATATCTAATTTACGTAGAAAATGAAGCAATTTTATGTTTTATTGTTAGAAGAAAGTAATTTAATTTTCGTTAATTTTATGAAAAGTCATTCAAGTTTTGTTTTACATAATTTATATAATTTATTTATTCATATAATTTATTAGCTATGTAATTTTTGTTGACTGTTTGAAAATTATTTTATTTTTGTTTAATAGAAGTTAAATCATTATTTTTGTTTTTAATATCTTTGCTAATAAAAGAATTTTGATTTATATGTGTCAATTCAATCGCACGTACGGAACTACCCCACAGCGTACGAAGGTACCCCCAACAATGTACATTGGTGCCCCGTTGTTGGGGCAGATTCGTACGTATTCCAGATTTAGTTTAAATCATAATTATGGTTGAAACATCAGATGAAGTCATCTGTCATTTTTTTATATGAATCTCAGATAGTTAGACTATAAATTTAAGCTGTCAGGTGATTGATTTATAAAAAACAAAAAAAATAAAATGTGGAAATCGTACGAAGGGTCCCCACCTTCCCCTAGTCATAGAAAAGAAAAAAATTAATTCCTTTTCGAACAATGGTGATGATATGTTGACAGATGATGAAAGTCTTGATGCAGAAACTATCAGTACAAAACAGAAACCAAAAGGGGCTGATCAAGTATTCAGCCCTTACGAGAACAGTCCGGTTAAAAAGAAAGTAGAAGCTTTCGAGAAGTTACAGAGAAAGGAATGTGCTGCATCCAATTCAAAACTACATACCAGTAGAATTTTAAAGGAAATTGAAAACAAGAAAGGAAATGTAAAAGAAAAAGCGAAGAGTTTCGTTGGAAAACATAATGGTTCAAGTGCATCAAAAATAGGCAAATACATTGGTCAAACTTCATCCATGTTGAATAACAATAAACTTGCTAATGAAGTGCGTGATAGAGAACTTAGGCGTCAAGAAAGGGAAAAGGAACTAAGAAAAAACGAAATTTCAAAGCAAACAATGTCTGTGGAAAGGAAGAAGAAATATGATGAGAAAATCAAGTAATTACAACAGCAACAAAAGGATGCGCTTGAGAAGGGGAAAGAAAAGGCTTTAGAACTGCAACGGATAAAAGATGAGAGATACAAAAAGGTTCTCCAACAGAAAGAAGACAGGCAAAAACTACTGAAAGAGGAAAATGAAAGGAGGCGATTACTGGCAAAACAGAGAGCAGAAGAGAAAAGAAAGGAGGAAGAGGCTCATAGAACGGGCCCCCAAAACAAAAAATATAGAATTGAAAATGACAAGAACATTGCGGTTCCTATCTACCTTGTACAGCCAACACCTCCTTTACCATGCGATGACTGTTATGATTCTGATGATGAGCGTTTCAACCAAACAAGAAAGATTCCAAGTTGGTCTTCAAAATCTCAGGTCATGTAGCAGGATCACCTTCAGACCTCGTTAGGACACAAAATCAAAAATACATTATTTTCTTGCCAATCTCAGAATATAGATTTGAGGGATGTGTTTCAAAGGATAGATCCGAGAAAACTGAAACGAACCTCTAGTGCCAATTGGGGTAAACCTCCTAGATTCACACTTTTACCTTCTACAATTGAATGAATTGGAACTGATGATCAATGTGTGTGTATATGTACCATTTAATTTTAATTAAGTTTTGCTTGGATTTATTTTGTTATAATTTTATATTCTTCAGGATTAACATTCTTTAATAATTTAAATAAGTGTACAATCTTATGGTGAAAGCCTCATATATATATTTTCATATATGAAAAGGTTCGAATATAAGATTGTGTTCGGTCCTTTTGTTATAGCATGAATTTGAAGCTGAGGCGATCGCTAAATATTTGAATTTCGCGCTAATTTTATAAATCAACACTGGTGACCTCGCACATGTTAGGCATACGCCTCTAGAACGAGAATTGGAATAGAAGAACTCTCGCTATCACGTTTGTTATCGAAGCCGTCTTAGATTCCTCCCTAAGAACTTCCTTTAAAATTCGTTTTAATGAAATCGATGATGTTCGTGAAGAATTTCATAAGCAGCATCAAACTGTCACTGGTATTCTTTTGCAGGGCGATGATGATTCCAAACTTATAAGTGAAGAAACAATAAGAAAAGAATTTCAGGATACGTTTTATTCCGTTAAAACAATGTATTCAGAATTATTTGATCCAAATGGCGATTCTTCGAATATGTCGGCACAAGCAAGTTTAATTCGGAAACAAAGTCTTGGGTCTTGTGCTACAGCTTGTACACCAAATGTTCGTCTTCCGCAAATAGAAATTAAAAAGTTTAGAGGGGATTACACGCAGTTTGTGACATTTATTGATGTTTTTGACGCTTTGGTTCATAATAATAACTCTTTGAGTGAAATTGAGAAATTTAATTACTTGATTTCTTCTCTAGAAGGTCCGCCACTTTCCTTAGTACGCACTTTACTTATGAGCTCTGGCAATTACCAAATAGCTTACGATTCTCTAGTCAGTCGGTTTTCTAATGAAAGGTTGAGAGCTCAAGCACATTGGAACGCTATTGAAAATACTTCCAAAATAAGTTGTTATAATGAATCTGCCCTTCGTAAGTTACTCAATACTTTCACAGAAAACTTAGCCGCTCTCAAAAATATGAATTTTCCTGTAGAATCTTGGGATTTCATTTTGTTCATGCTCTTGAAAAAACGCTTAGATAATGCAACAGTAGCACGTTTCGAACTTGAAAATGGTTGATCATCAATTCCAGAATTCAATATGCTCATTGAATTTCTTAATAAATATTGCATCGCAATGGATACGTTAGGAGCAGCTCATAATTCGTGTAACAAGTTTAAATCCTCTAATCCTAGTAGACCTTCAAACCGGAACTCAAACATTGCATCTTACTTCTCGAATGATCACAAGATTCAACGCTCCAAAAATAGCCCAATTTGTACACTTTGTAAACAAAATCATCCGATTCAATCTTGTTCAGATTTTTTGGAAAGATCTCCTCAGGAACGTCATGCCTTCGTCAGGCAAAAGCACTTGTGCTTTAATTGCCTTAGTGGAATTCATGATTTGCGCTCCTGCAAATCATTGAACACCTGTCGCAAATGTAACGAAAGACATCACACACTTTGCTTCATCTCGCATCGTCATCGTCTAAACCTTCCAATAATTTAGAAGGGTTCAGAGCTGTGCTAAGCACCGAAAAAAAGTGCTTCGAGCACTAAGCCCTAAGCACTCGAAAAAAAAGGCTTCGAGTCTCGAGTTCTAAGCACCGCTTTCGACAGAAGGCTCCGGATTACCGAGCACTTTTGCAAAAGTAATTGAATATTTCGAGCACTAAGCACTAAGCACTTTAGTGGGAACTATTTTATGTAATGTTGTTTGATTGAAATGAGAACTCTTTAGCTTCATCGACATATCTAAAATTATGATTTCGAGACTTGGAAAAACTCAAAAGCCATTTTATTTGTTTTGTGAAACGCATGCATTCAATTTACATTCTGGTACTAGTTAATCTTATTCGTCGATCTGAATCTGAATGGCTGTTCCTAATCAATGCGTAAAGTTAAATTAATAATCGAGGACCAATTATTTTATAAGAGAGAACACATTACTGAAAAAATGTGAAAGCACTGACGTGAGATCAGGAGCTTTTACGCGCTTGTTCTAAAGTCTTTCTCAGACTTAAAAAGAGTGCGATTCAAAATCAGCCAGCACAATGAGTGTGAAAGAATCAAAAACATATATCTTAAATGGAAGTTGAGTGAACTTACAGTTCAGCAAATACTTCGATCTGGCATTCTTTCCACATTTCTATACCATATATAAGTTGTTGTAGTTTAGTGTCATCAATTATAACCGAATTTCAGATTCATAATTGTTGAGCTATCGGACAGGTCTGGCCCAATAACCAACTTGACTTATATTTGGATAATAAACTAATTCTATTAATATGGAATCTCTATCTCATCTCTTTCGGAAGATAGAGAATATTCAGCCAAACATTTTCAAATTGGACCACCGTTTCTTCATCACGAGTCAAATCCAACCGATGGCGGTCATTTTCAGCTCGATATTCAGAAATTACAGACATTTGGGAAAAAATAGTCCTCTTGTCGCAAAATTCATAACGACATTTCCATTCAAAATATGACAACTGCACACACCAGTATTTTTGACATGTTTGTCATAAAAATGAACCCACAGAATTAGTTTCATTTTCGGCTCAATATTCACTCATTATGACAACTTGTCATAAAATTAAAACCACCCTCATAGAGATTTATAGTTGATGTGATGTGAATTCATAGATAGAAATATAATCTGTGACTTCATTTTCAGAAAAACTCTTATATCTTCTGGAGATTGTACGCTATGATGATGAAATTTTAAAATATTTTAGGTACCTATAACCTGCATGAATGCCCTAAATTGTTGTGATCTGACGAATAACTTATGAGATATCGTGTATTGAAAAAAAAACATTTTGGGAATTTTAAAAAATTTCTCTCGTGACGATTTTCTCGAAATTTGACACACTCCTTCCTTTTAACGCTATCTAGACATTCTCTAAGTTACGAATTGATAGAATGAATATTCAAGAAATAAATGTTATTAACTGCTAAACTATTCGATGGATTTGGCCCAATAACGAACTTGACCGAGATATTTAGACACTCGACCTATTCTGAAAGAATGAAAACTCTAGGTCCCTCATAATAAACAAGGGATATGTTGTCTGTGACCAGCTGAGATTTCTTCCAGTGTACTGATTGAGGAATATTTGAATTGTATGTTGATACGACATCTGGCAAATTAATTCAAATCGAATTTTGTATTTGGTTACGCTAGTAGTTAATTAGACTACAGAATATCGCTTCATCTTCAAAACCACTTTCTGAAATGTCTTACTTATTTTGAGGTCTTTAATCACAGACTAAAATATTGAAACTTTAATTTCAGCATTCGGTATTCTTTGGTACTGAACAAAATTGATTGCAAAACATTTTAGGATGAAATTTTCTTTATCACAGAGTGTTCGAATTGCATTCAATTATGATCTTTTCCTTGAGTGCTTGTTCAATATTATTTATTAGTCCAGTGGAATATTACCCAGAAGTATGGTTTCTCAGAAGATAATTGGGGTGAGCTTTTTGCTTGAAAATGTCAAAATGTCCTGGCAAATGAATTTTACTTCTCTAGAAGTGCTTTCAGTGTCCAAGAAATATGAAGTTTTCAGTTTTTCTGGAGCACCAAAATTATGCATTATTCCTTATTAGTAAAAAATCTTGACACGCCAATGCTTTTTAATGCTTTAGATATTCTGATTGGGATTAGAGTGACAATACGTTAGTGCTTTTCGCATTCCAATGTAGTTGAAAAATGTCACTTCGAATTGTTTATTGAAGTAGATTCATTTTTGACATTTTCATTACTACCTAATATTAATGTTTTTCCACCCTCCCGGGTTTGAATCTCACACTAGAACTGATTTGTTTTATTCAAAAACTCAGCTACGACGGTAAAATTCTGGGGCATACAAATTATCGGTTATCTCGATTTATGTACGAATTCTTGTTGATTTCGAAGGAATATCTGATAAGATATCGAGTATTGAAAAAAATGTTTTTGGCAATGTTTTAAGAATTTTCTACCGTGTCGATTCCTTCGAAATTTGGCCAACCCTTTTATTTCAAAATCGTCCAAGGTACGAATTGATCGGATGAATATTTTAGGAATTATTGCGAAAATCAACTTTCAAATGCTAAACTATTCGAGGATTTGGCCGAATAACGAACTTGACCGAAATATTTGGACAATCAACCTATTTTGAAATTATGAAAACTCTAGGACTCTAGGTCATCTACTTCGGAAGATAGAGAGTAAACAGCCGGAGGGCCCGCGTCCGGACATACTCAAATGTTCTTCATCAGGAAGTCGAACCCAATCGATTGAGACATTTGGGTAAAACGATAGCTCGCTGTTCCCCTAGAAACAAGCGCGCAAAAATGAGGGCTGTGTTTCAAGGATTGCCATAACTTTCGAATTTTACAACTACCGGTTACCCACCGAGTGCCACTGATAGGTAGTTATTGAACCCTGGTTTTGTGTATTTAAATATCTCCGTGAGCTTAGGGCCCAATTGAACGCTTCACAAACTTGCCAAATAATCAACAAATTTGCCGACGGAAATTCCGAAGAGTGCTAAAATTGATGGGTCATAAAAAATATGCACAAGAACATCTGGCTTAAAAATTCCCAATTGGGAACGGCAGTTTGGTCTAACGTTTTTGTGAAAATAATCGTTCATTTACAATATTTTAAAAAAGCTCATCAATCTTCTTTTATTATGGTGTAATATCCATTTTAATCAGTGATATGATATTGTGAAAAAGAGTATAGAAAATTTTGTGCAATAAATCATTCTAGTTCAGTTCGAATTTTCGTTTTATTTCACATCTATTCGAATTCCCACCATTTGAACCAGTAATGAATGAAGTTTATTCAAGAATATGGTTTTCCTCGTTTACCATTTTTCAGTTGGAATCTACAGATTTGCTCAAAGTATTTCTACCGTTTTCGCTCTCTGACGTTCGAGACTACTGATGTGATGCATTGTTCGCTTCAGTGTGGATGGAGCATATAAGTGAAAAATCTGAAAATGCTTCAAAGCAGTCTCAACGCGTTTGTTCTATAAGTGATACGATATAAACATGCATTTATACGAACACAATTTAGCCCTTAAACAACTTCAGACTCATGAAGTGTCATCAATGGAAACATAAATTATTGAAAAATAAGCATTTGACCTACAATGCACAAAACACATTTTGATGAATACCATATAATTTCATCCAGAAATCGTTATGAAATCAAATGTAGCTGATAATCAGATTGTTTATAGAAATTTTCCTATTTTGGATTCCTTTTTTGTGATGAGACTCGAAGGCTTATAGTAACAAGGAATGAGAATTCAAAAGTTCCAATCTATTCGCTTTCGGTTCCATAAAATTATAATATATTTTCAGGATTGATGAAATTCAATTATATTCAGGAAATCAATAACGTCCATAGAAACATCATAGATATCTGACGAATATCTTATAAAGAATCGGTTCTAATAAAAGATTTTTTGGGAATCTTCAATAAATTTTCTAGAGTGGCGATTATCTCGAAATTTGGAAAACCATTTAATTTAACATCATTAAAACACCTTCCAAATTATAAATTGATCAAATGAATATTCTAGGCGAAAAACAAATTTTGAATGCTAATAACTAACGATGGATTTGGCCCAACAACGAACTTGACCGAGATATTTGAACGATCAACCTATTCTGAAAAATGAAAACTCTAGGTCATCTCCTTCGGAAGATAGAGAGTATACGATCGGAGGGCCGGCCAGCCTGACCTACTTAAATTTGACCAAGGTTTCTCCATCAAGAAGTCGAACCCAATGGATTGAATTTTCGGCTCGATATTCGGAAATTACAGACATTTGGACAGAATGATAGCCCGCCTGTTCCACTAGTAACAAGCGCGCAAAAACAAAAAATTTTCTGGCCTTCATAACCATAAAGTCAAATCAATAGTGACTGAAGAAATACTGAATATTAATTCAAAACGATCATATTATCTTTGCGCACATAAAAAAATTAAATACCGTACCTGCTTATATTGACCCTACTTCAAGAATTCGGAAAGGCTTAGTGCTTAGCGGATTACTAAGCACTAAGATTTTCGCGAGAGTGCTCCGAAAAACAAGCACTAAGCACTAGCCTTTGAAAAGTGCTCGCGAGCACAGTGCTCGGAAGCACTAAAGTGCTTAGAGTGCTTTCACGAGCACTAAGCACAATGCTTTGGCACAGCTCTGGAAGGGTTACCTTCGACCAGTTCTGCCCCTTCTGATACAGCTGATCCATGTCTTCGTTTATCAGCCGAAAGGCTGCAAATTCGTTATGTCTACCCCGCCGCAAAATAGATGTCGAGGTAAAGGGTCTCAGCACCATGAAAACTAATGCTACTCATGGTTACATGACTTTGTTATTTCGACCACTCAATTTGAATGAACCTGTCATATTGACAGACGCTATAATTCTAGATAGAATTTGTGATGAGGTACCTGCTTATCAGGTTCCTGAGTCTGCTTGGGCATATTTGAAGCACTGAAAGCTAGCAGATGAAAATTTTCATACTCCTGGTACAATTGACATTCTGTTAGGCGCAGATGTGTCTTCGAAAATCTTACTATCAGATCAGATGATGGGTAAACCAGGTCAACTTGACGCCATTGAAACTGTTTTGGGGTATATTCTGATGGGAAGATTTGAATGTAGTCCGAAAACACAGATCTCAACATTCCACATTCCGTGCTCTGAATTCACGTCTGATATTTCTCTTCGGAAATTTTGGGAACTTGATTCTGTTCCATCTATAGAACCGTTGTCACCTGATGACAAACTGTGTGATCGGATTTTCTCGGATCAATATTGTCGTGACGATGAGGATCGCTACGTGGTTTCCCTTCCTTTCCGTGATAACTTGCCTCATTTCACGGGGATGCGAGAACTGGCGCTACAGCGTTTTTTCTGTCTGAACGCAGGCTTGTGAAAAACCCGAGTTTGTATAAACTTAACATCGAATTCATGCGGGATTATCTTGATTCAAACCATATGGAAATTGTGCCAAATAGTTCAATAAAGTCCAATTCGTTTTATCTGCCTCATCATTGCGTGATCAAACATCAAAATGGTCAACCCAAAATCCGCGTTGTTTTTAACCTCCGCTAAATCTCCTCACCCAGAGGAAGGTTCTCTAAATGATCATCTTCTCACTGGTAGGAAACTTCAGAAAGACATTCTTTCAATTTTATTGCGCTTCCGTTCACATGAGTACACTTTATGTGCGGATATCAGACAAATGTACCGTATGATTCGCAAAAAACCTGAGCATGCTGATTTTCAACGCATAATTTGGAGGTTCTCTGTGGAAGAGGATCCGCTAGATTATAGGCTACTCACAGTCACTTACGGTGTTAACAGTGCACCTTATCTTGCGCTACGTACCCTCATGCAACTAGCCAAAGATGAGGGAGAAAGACTTCCGATTGCTTCGAAAGCCTTGAGTGAGGATACCTATGTTGATGACGTAGTAACTGGTGGTTCAACCTTGGAAGGAATGGATCAGTTGCTCAAGGAACTGATTGACCTCCTTAAAAAAGGAAACTTCGAAGGAAATTCTCTTCAAATATTCCTTCCATTCTGAAAGGAATACCAAAATCGCACCTGTCAATTGATCCAATGTCTTTTCATCGACATGATGAATCCTCCTCTCTTAAGGTCTTGGGTCAACAATGGGACCCTTCCAATAATTGTTTTTCTTTTAATGTTGATCAAAAGGTTTATCCACCAAGCGCTGTCTTCTTTCCCAAATCACATTGGATTGGATCAAAGGGTCACCTCATCGTTGGCCGACTTTTGTTTCCAATAGGGTGGCTCACATCCAAGAGAAAATTCCTAGCGCCTCTTGGCATCATATTGAGTCCCAACACAACCCCGCGGATTCCGGTTCCAGATGTTTGCTTCCTTCAGAATTCGCTTCTCAATCATTGTGGTTTGATGGACCCCAAACATTGGTCATAACGCTAACGGATCCTATTTTAAATGTCGATGTTGTTTCGACTGCTCCTGCTGAAATCGATAACTTTTGTTCGAATATTTCGAAGGAAACTCCCGCGAACATAGTAAATCTTTTGCTCGAGAACTTTTCTTCCTTGACAAAAGTTCAAAGGATTTTGGGATACGTTCTTCGCTTTGTAAATAACGCAAAAAATAGACATACAAAACGCTCTGAACATCTTTCTCTTTGTGAATTGGATGAAGCTTTGCTTCTATTGGTTAAATCCACTCAAGAGCGAGTCTTCTCTTCGGAACTCAAGAGGAAGTCATTCCCGCGATATATGAAAAAACTGAATGTCTTTCAAGATGAAAAGGGTTTATTAAGAGTAGGAGGAAGGATTAATTCATGTTCTCTTTCGTTTGATTCCAGATATCCCTTACTTTTGCCCAAGAAAGGTCGTCTCACATCGCTCATCATCGAACTGTATCATAAAAAATATTTACACGCTGGACTTCGCACTCTTCGCTTCCTAATAGCACAGAGATTTTGGATTCTTAGTGCTAGAGGCGCCATATCTTCTGTACTGAACAAATGTTTGGTATGCTTCAAAAATAAACCCAAATCCTTTCAACCCTCTATGGGTTCTCTTCCCTCGACGCGGGTTTCTCAGGTGAAGCCGTTCAGCCATAGCGGAGTGGATTTCGCAGGTCCATTCCAATAACTCTGAATCGCCATAGAGGTGTTAAAACTATGAAGGCCTATGTTTGTTTATTTGTTTGTTTCGCAACAAAGGCGTTGCATTTAGAATTAGCCACAGACCTATCGACAGAAACCTTCTTATCTGCGCTCCAACGCTTTATTGCTCGACGAGGTAGAGTGAGTGACTTGTACTCAGATTGTGGCACCAATTTTGTTGGTGCAAGTCGTGAGTTAGTTAAATACATAAAGGATTCAGCTGAACGCGAACAAATCCAATGGCACTTCAATCCTCCTTCAGCTCCACATATGGGGGGTCAGTGGGAGGCTGAGGTCAAATCTGTTAAGTCCCATTGGGCTCCCAAATCTTAACTTACGAGGAATTTTACACCATCTTATGTTCGATTGAAGCAATTTTGAACTCTAGACCCCTTGAAGCAATGTCTTCGGACCCAGAAGACGTGTCCGCCCTCTCACCTGGACATTTTCTCACCCTCGAACCACTTACCCCATCCCAATGTCACCCAAGTTCCGTTAAATCGCCTTAGTCGATGGCAAACTATTCAACGCATGCAACAAGATTTTTGGAAACGTTGGCATCGCGAATACTTACACACCTTGCAACAACGTTCAAACATGTGCAACTATTTTGTTGAATGTTACTGATGACATCTCAGGGAAATGGATGAGGGAAATACAACAATATTGACCCTATTAGATTTTGCTAAAGCCTTTGACACCCTCGACCACGAGCTCTTATGTGCCAAGTTGTCATAGGTTTGATGAGAATGCCTTGAGGTTTTTTAGATCATATCTTTTTGGTAGGTTTCAGAGGGTTCGAGTGGGGGACAGTTGTTCGCATTTTGCTTCTGTCACTTCTGGTGTTCCACAGGGTTCGATCCTGGGACCTTTACTTTTTTTTTATTTATATTGCCGACATGTATAAAGTCGTTATGCACGTAATAATGTATTTTTATGCCGACGATGTGCAGTTGCGGTTATCTTTTCATTCCTCTGACGTCGATAATGCGGATTGAGGATAAATGAGGATTTATCCAAGATAGCTGAGTACTCTAAAGCCAACAACCTTAAGCTGAGTACACGGAAGTGCATTTCAATGCTCTTTAATCGGGGGAGTCGGGTCAGATCTGATCAGATTATACTTAAAGTTGGAGATGAATCAATTCCATTTGCTGAGAGCTGTAGAAATCTAGGCATTATCTTTGACTGTAGGCTGAGATTTGTTGAACATGTTTCGATGTTGATAAGGAGGTCGTTTCTTGCTCTTAGACATCTATACAAGTATCGACGCATTTTGCGTTTTAGTTCGCGCAAATACCTCTGCGAGTCCCTCGTTATGTCATCCTTGAGTTATGGATTCGTTGTGTTTTATTCTTGCCTGGATTCAATCACTAAGTACAGACTGCAGAAAGTCCAGAATGCGTGTTGTCGATTCATATTTGGTCTATGAAATTTTGACAGAATTTCAAGTAGAATAAATCAACTCAAGTGGTTGAAAGTTGATGTTTTATTTGTTTTGCAGTTGGCTGCTTTCGTCTGTAGGATTTTGTCAACATCTGGCCCTTCATATTTGCGTGAGAAGATGGTATTTCGAGGTGATACCCATGGTGTATCTGTGAGACATAACTCGTGTCTAGACACACACATTACAGTTTGCCTCCGTTTGTATCCGCATGCGCAGTGAGTTGCAATGAACCGTTGACTGGCGGTTAAGCGGGATATCATTTTATATTCCGCAGCTAATCCGTACCTCGCACCATTTCGTTTAACATAGAAACATTCTGCAAAACCTGCGAAAAAAAATTCTTTTCCAAGAGGACTTTCAGAACCCACTTGAAAAAAATCCATCCTGGTGAATATTAAATTTAGAAATATTTGTTTTTTGAGATACGGGGCTTTAAATTTCTAACCTGATACATCAATTTGAAAATGAGAATATGATTTTTGATTCTGTTAGCGCCGGTCCATAAATATTGGGATTTCGCATGTTGAAAACTGAATAATATCTTATGAAAATATTTTACTGACCAAATCTTGAACCTTGGGCTATAATATAACGTATTCAATGTTAATTCAAATTCATAGGATCATATTACTTTTTTGGGAAGAGTTGCGCAAAAATAAATTATACCAGGTCAGAATTTGCCTACACTTTTGGGCTTGACCCTTCTCTTTTTTCAAATTGTTAACATTCAGAATTGTAAACAACACATATTTTATTTCAAATCAGTTTACTATAATTTCCAAAGCGAACTAATCCGCCAAAAGCAAGTTGCAATGCTTGTGGTGAT
This sequence comes from Micraspis discolor, assembly GCA_030674115.1. NCBI lineage: Eukaryota > Metazoa > Arthropoda > Insecta > Coleoptera > Coccinellidae > Micraspis > Micraspis discolor. Next base: position 13,942 of record JARTUT010001435.1, on the reverse strand, counting down.
TTTTTTGTGAAATATTGTAATTTAATAAGACATGTAAAAAGGTTTCATGCAGGTATTAGTTATTATATATATTATTTTATATAAGTGAATTCATTTTTAACACGTTTATAATAGCGAAATAGTGGCAATTCAAACTGAATTCGTTAATGATTTTCTTCCATTAAATTTCATACACTTTTCAAGATTTGTATTAGGATAACAGGAATGCGAGGAGGTATTCGACGTACCAGGAGTGCCTCGTTAAATTGACCAGGTAGGCAACCACTAATACCCGAGAATGTCTTAATGAATGACTACCTATCAAATTTCATGGGGCACCCTGTTACTCCAGATACCTACTCGCATTCCTGTGATCCTAATACAATTATCGAAAATTGTATGAAATTGACTTGAAGAATTGAAATTTTCAACTGAATTTCTTACGATTTTTTAGATTTGTATTAGGATAACAGGAATGCGAGGAGGTATTCGGCGTTGCAATGCTTGTGGTGATTTTTTTGTGAAATATTGTAATTTAATAAGACATGTAAAAAGGTTTCATGCAGGTATTAATTATTATATATATTATTTTATATAAGTGAATTCATTTTGAACACGTTTATAATAGCGAAATAGTGACAATTCAAACTGAATTCGTTAATGATTTTCTTCCATTAAATTTCATACACTTTTCAAGATTTGTATTAGGATAACAGGAATGCGAGGAGTTATTCGGCGTTGCAATGCTTGCAATGCGGCAGTAGGAAATCTGTTGGTACTAATGAGTTTGCTTCTTTCAGTTTTTAAATTGGATCTGAAGGATGCTCTCACCAGTCTGTGATCACTGCCTGTGTCAAACTGGTTTAGAACTGATACGTCCGTGCATATATTCCTGGATTTAGAAAGTATATAAACGATCTCATTTTTAGTTTTTCCATCAGGGCTTTTCCAAGTCCATTTTCTCTGTTTAGGTTTTTTGAAGAAGGTGTTCAGGCATTACAGGTTTTCTTTACTTAAATGATTTACTAGCATATCTTCCCTGCTATTTCTCACTCCAAGACCAAATTTTCCAACCCCTTCTGAATCGCTTGAGTACTTCTGTCCGACTTTAGCATTGAAGTCGCCACTTATTATTTTGTTGTGGGTTTTGTGTGAAGTCATCGCTTTTAATAAGTCTTTTAGGAAGATTTCCATCTCTTGATCTTCAGCCTGGCTAGTGGGTACGTATCCGTGAATTAATTGTATGCTATATCTGTTATTTAGCCTGAGAATAATGTATATTACTCTATCAGAGATGGAGTTCACCTCAGTCACCAGGTGCCTCAGTGTTTTGTTAACCAGAATTGCCACTCCTCCTAGGCCCTTAGGTTCGAAGTGAGTTTTCTGATATAGTATATGTCCAGACTTAAGGGTGGTAGTTTTCTCTCCTGGTAGTCGTGTTTCGCATATTCCCAAGACGTCCCATTTTATGTTTTCAAGTTCGTTTTCCAGTTTGAAAAGAGCTTCTTGATTGCTCATAGTTCTGATATTATATGAAGCTATATATATGTTGGTTGCATTTAACTTGTGTTGTCTTTCTCTTTGGTTAATCGAATTTCTGCCTCCCCAGAATCCGAAGTGAGGCTGGCTGATCTGAAATCAATGTGAGATTCATGCTAGGCACTACTCACCTGAGGTATTGTATTTAAATTCGACATTTCAGCATAAGTTTTGAAAGGTTTCGGCATATGTAAAACGCCTCTCTTGCCGAGCGTGTTGACGAGTGTTGGTTTCAGCCGCCCACTTTGGGTCAGACGCTGTTTGTAGCCGCTCATTTTGAGTCAGACGCTACGGTGCTAGTTTTGGTCCGCCCCGAGTATTTTATTTCCTCGGTACCACCCATATCTGGAAGGCTTTCCCCTATCCGCCACCTGGGGAGGCGCCCAATGGAGGACTAGCAACCCTACACGTGAGAACGATAATGGTGATGAACCCCTTTTTATGATTAAGTTACCATGCACTGCCAGGAAATCTTTAAGTGAGTTGATAAGATGCGGTGTTCGACTTGACTGTCTTGACAGAGACCGCAAGTCAATATTGCATATTTTCGTGAAGAAATTTCTAAGAAAATTGCTAGTATTGAGGATTTAAAACCGAATAAGCTCGGGCAAGCAATAATTTGATTGTAATTATCGAAAAGATCGTAACCCGAAATTGACAAAATCTCTCTATTATCTTTTGATTTTAAAAATTTCGATGAATCCAAATTTTCTCAAACAAAATGAACGATTGAAACATTCTTACGAAATAAATGCTCGTGGGTACAATCTCCCCTGCGGCGGGATCTTCGTCTGAAAGTAGGTGATAGAGTTTGGAAGTGAAACTTCGTCTTGTCTGATGCTTCCAGTGCCATTACTGCGAGGTTGGCCCCGAAATTTGTCCTCTGCGTAGTTAATGAGGTGATATCTTCTCTTGTCTATAACCTAATTGATTTATCTGGAAAGGATTTGGGAAATTTTCATGTGAAGGATATTGAACCTGATTTGACTCAGGAAGATTGCGATGACTTCTTGAATATGGAGCCTTAGTGACCCTTATCACCCAACAATTTTGTTTTTGTTTCAGTTTTAATTTACCAAGTATAATTCGCGCTGCACACCTTCATTCCTTCTATTTCCTTCGACAAGGCGACCAATGAAGATTTGAACATGATTCAATGTAATTGAACTATTTAAGGGTTGATTATATACCTTATCTTTTTCTTCATCTTTATCTCTATCTTCATCGCTATCTTTATCTTCAATTGAGCCGTGAGCATTTTCTTGCCCCAACTGTAGAGGGAAGACCTATCTTCTGTTCCCTGTCTTCCCATTGCAATATCTTCTGCTCGTGTTTAAATTTCCTTTTCCTTTAAATGAACTTCTACCTCTTTTCGAAACGGTGAACAGTTATACTTCTATAATTATATGCATGGCATATGACTCTTATGTGGTTGTTTCTCCGTTTTGGAATAATGGAATCTTGTGTCTTATAGATGCAGTTCTCTGATGTTCAGTCGATTATCTTTTCTATACTTACCTCGTGATTCACTGAATCACTGGCTCCCAATTTTTCTCTTTGCCGAAGCGAAAATTAATTTTTTTTTAATAACAGGTTCGAGTGATGTCATCTGTGAAAACATCGACAAATGAAAGTTCTCATAAACTTGATTTTTTTTCCTTGATCAAATCGTTCTTCATTTCATTGAGAGTTTATTTGAAACATATTATTAAATTTTCTTCATCTCCTCTAATTGTATTCAAGATTTACAAAAACGTCCTTGTGTATCAAAATACCGAAAAATGTAGAACTATCAAGTTGACTCCAATATATCATGAAAACCCTTTAGCCTTTTATTGCTTATAAATATTTGAGCCTATTCTTATTTTAAGAATAATTTTTGTCATTATAAACTGAAATATACCCGAAAACTGGTAAGCAAGTATCTGGTGGAGAAAAGATCGGAAGATTCGAGAAGGTATGATAGTTTATGAAAAAATGAAACAAAAAATAAATGTTTAACTGCTATTGGTACTTAATTTATAGATGAAATAAATTGCCTGAAAGCGCTATAACCAAATTACTTTAGCATTATTTGCAGCACTTACAGTTCAAATGTAATAGCCCAAGAAGCATTTTTTGTTTTATAAAAGTGCGAATACACTCTTCGATACTGCCTTTTGAAATTCAAAGTTATATAATGTAGATAAAATAAATTTTCCCTGTCCCCTATACATCCTTTATTGGCCCTAAATGATATAATTTATAACTTCCCTATAAGTGTCGACAAAGTCTTATGGCTTCTCCGATAACCATTTGAACACTCTTATAATCAATCCTATCTATACGACTGTTATAAAACCCCCATATGGAGACGATACTGCTTCCGTTACCTTTCTGTTGTTGTTTCAATTACCTTTCTGGATGAAAACGCGCATTCGCAACTTTGTCGTATTGTTTCACTCTAATTCAACGTCAAGTATTATTCATCTTTATTTATCTCTTGGTTAGTTGAATTCAGAAAAAACCCAATAACATTAAATATGAAGTTGAAGATACGTAGTTGGTTTTATTGAACGCTTACAAGTTATATTTCTTATAAGCGGAAGAAAATCTTGAAAGTAATTGAGCAAACACTTGCAATTTTTTCTACAGTGTCACCAAACCCACTCGGCTCCAGAGAGTGCACAAAGTACCTCCTCGGCTAGCTCTAGAGCTGAGACTACTTATAAAGGAACGCCACTCTCTTTTATGATAATACAAAGAAAAAAAGAGGAAAGTACACTAAAGATCTCAGGGTCGCAAAAGAGAGAAAATAACGAACGCACTCTCAGGATGCCAAACGAGCCCGATCACACAAGCGGGAGGTAGTGGCTGGTAGAAAGAAAATAGAGCAATTATTTATTAATATAATGAGCCCAAATGAAATACACAACGTCCCTCAAACGAGGATATATCTTACAAAAGGTAGATCACTAACTAGTTCTTACTTCACAACCCGAATATTCGATATAATACTTTATCTCTTACTAAACAAACAGTAATATCACCCCAAGGTATATACTCAGAGCCTCGATGGTAATAGTTAAAAATAGCTCTTTACTTATATCTAATCGACCTTTTCGTTAGGTCGGGTTTTAGGTACTAACCAGTATTCACTGAATTGGGCCTCTTTGATACTAATCAATCTTAACTAAATTCTACAGACTAACCTTCTATAACAGTCTAGGTCGTGGCTTGACTGAAGTACAAAAGGATATTATTCTCACAGTCTCGTAGATGGAAACTGGGCTCGAATATATTCCTGGGCCAACGTAGTACAATTTCTCACAGTAATGCGCCCTGGGTAGACGACAGGTGTGGTATCTTAGATGGCGAAATCTGGTGGAGGTCCCCAAAGACAGCTCTCACGGCAGTAATTCAAAGACAGCCTATACAAACAGCTCGAAGACTTCAAAGACAGTTCAGAATCTGCGGTACCTCGCAACGGTACAATAATAATTCCCAATTCGAAGCAGAATGATGCTAAAAATACGAACAAAAATCTTAAATACCTCGTGACAAACATAGGTTAACTCACCAATACCACGTCGTTTTTCCAAACAAATACGCCACTCCGCTAAAGCGCAAAAATCTCACCAACGAACAAACCAATCCAACATGATATGATTTCTCCCAGGGCTTCAGTTAAAATCCTGTTCAGATCCGCAAAATTGCGATTAATTATTCCAGGATATTTCAAACAAATATATGCCGGAAGAACGACGTAATTGACAACCTACGTCACATGCACAGAACAAGACCACCGACAACCGTCCATTGAAACGTACGAGATAAGCTGGTAAACTACTGCGACTTACGCCACCAGTTCGGTTTGTAGGTACTAACTGGAGCGGGAATTTTGAAACCGTGACAACAGTAGTATGAAATTGAATTTTACCTCCAAATAACACGCGCGCCCTCGATAGGTATACGAAAGTTTTGAATTTTTTATTGAATACTATACAAATCAATTTCAATTATTTTTTTCTGAAAGTAACAATTATTCAATACAAACACTAAGTTTTGAATAATAGTATCTTGGAATTAACAAAAAATTAATTTTCAATCCAAATTCAACTTTTTTTCTTTGTTCTAAATTTTTCACAAAGCTGAAAAAACACATTTTCAATAACAATATGGCCGTGTCGGACACTTAGTCATGCTCAACACTTGGACTCATATAAATTATTTCAAATCCCTAATGTAAATACACTGGCATTTTGTTCTATAATATTGTTTGAAATATTCATAATCACCAATCTAAGTGATAAAAGTTACTGAATAAAAGAAAGTAGGAGCTTTATAAACTTAAAGTGATTTACACCACCACCATCACTGTATTATAACTGATGGTAACTCAAAACACCTTGAAATGACCAGTAGTTCTCACGCATGCGAATTAATCCAGAGTAAGTTAACTAATTTCAGGTAAAACACAAATACCATTTTTACCATCTTCAATTGGTTATAACCTTCGAAATTTTTAAAGTAAAAATTTTTCTCGTTAACACTTAGTCCCGGATGGAATGAGCTTTATCACATAATTCTAGTAAAGATATGTCATTTGAACTCATTAACAAGATTATGTGTGATAATTGTAAACATAAGTTTCATTCTATTTATTTTTCACTCGTCTATTAAGAGTCTGAAATAAATTCATTTAATTTATAATCTCTTTCATTCGATGTTTCAATGTGAATTTTATATTTCACTACAGCATTATTCTTCTTTTTCATTAAGATCATATGCTTCACGCACTGGGGATCCGGAAAACAAAAATTTGTTGTCTCGGTTTTGTTTCTCAGATTTGCATAAAATTTCAAAGAAGGAGGTTAAAAAGGATGTTAAAACTATCATGAATTATTTGGCAAAATCCACCATGATGTGTGATCAAATAATCACGGAAATAAGAATCGGATTCATTCTATTTAAGAAATAGTGAAGATAGGTGATGGAAAATGGTGACAATACCTTTAAGTTTAAAATTCATGTTATCCGTATATTACCTTCCGGGATATCCCGTATAGTGAGTTGAATGCAGTTTCATCTCGATTCTATTCGAATGAATCCCAAATAATTGTGAATCACCTGTTTTGATGTCACTCACATGAGTTACCCGGTTCTGACCAAATATTTTTAAATATATTTTGAATGACATAATTCATATGAATAGATCGGTTTGATAGGGACGATTTCAGATTCAATGAGGACTCTGTTAAGTTAATTGATCTTGGCAACGTTGGATCCATCAATTGATTTAGTATCTCCGCGCTTGATGATAGCGAAACAGCGAGTTTTCGTTCTCGCAAAATGTCTAATTTTCGAATAGCTTGCTGAAAATAATTACTCCCATAAAAAAATCTTTGGTTGAAGTTTTGTATGTCCTGCTGACCGACTGGGTTCTGGAGTAGCTACTCTACTCAATAACTCGAAAAATAACATGAGAATTAATTTGTATCGTAAAAATCTCCTCACTAATTCAAAGAAAGTGGAAAAGCACTGACGTGAGGGCAGCAGCTTTTGCACGCTTAATCTAAAGTTCCCTTCTTAACTCTAGAACGGTGTGATTCAAAAACAATGGAGATAGACAATATAATAGAATCGATAAAAAAAAACTTGAATCAAAAATAAGCAAACTTCTCTCTCTTTCAGTTTAATTTCACCCATAATAACTTTTCACTTAAAACAGTAATATACCATCTTACCAGGATTGGGCCATTAAATGGAATTTACTCCATACAGAAGTTATGCCAGGAAGTTACATTCATTCTTTAGTTTATTTCAAGAATTTCTGTGACTTCTTCATATGAATTGAACACCACGCAAATGAAACTTCAGATTTTGGAAGATATCAATAACTGGCACGACACGGCCTTTGAAATTAAATGAAAGCAAAAGAAATTAATAATGAAATTCCGGTGAGAAAAAATGACTCGAAAAGAAAGGCGAATGTTGGAGTATCGACTCTTGCGTACCTGGTCTCACAGCACATCAATGTGTCACTCACGAGCGAGAAATAGTCACCTTTTCACCGGCGTTCGAACTTGTAGAAATTAACGAGAAAAATAGCGAAGAAACGAAGAAAATTCTTGCACTGCACCGAACGAGCGTCGATGTCTGTATTCGAATTACGACTACTTCGTACTTCCTTCGTCTCGCACTGTCATATATCTCCAACATATGTTACGCGTCCATAGACAAAGAAATGAACATACGTGGGCCGCATGAAACGAACAAGCATTTTGGAACAGAAAATAAATGAATGCAACTAACAACACTGAGTTGCAGTAACATAACCGCCCACCTAAAATAGAATATTTTATGAAAAAAAGGCAAATATAAAAATTGAAAAGATATCGAACATAAAGCGAAAAAAATATATACATATATATCATCAACATATGTCATAACTATTGGAGAGGTAATGGACATAATTTAACCACTGATCTCTGCAGTACACCTTGAGTAGTCCGAACAGTAGCTACTCTAGCTATTTTATCAGCGCCAGGATGCAATTTCTCAATGCGTCCAAGTCGCCAGCGCAATGGAGGGAGTTGATCATCTTTTATCAAGACGAGTGCACCTATTGAATAAGGAGGCGAGTTACTATTGAACCACTTTTTCGTTGTTGCAGTGTGTTCAGGTATTCTAAATTCCATCTTTCCAAAAATCCTGATGGATACGAGTTAATAAAAGCTGACAACGCGATAATCGACCGATAGATAGGTGAGATAAATCTGGTTCAGGAATAGCAGTTAATGGAGCCAGAGTAAGAAAATGTCCTGGTGTCAGTGCAGATATGTCATTCGGACCATTACCATTACGGACATAGAGGGCGAGAATTGAGCACAGACTCAATCTCTAAGTGGACTGTATAAAACTCCTGTATGACCTGTTGAGACAGAAGGAACTGTAAAAAGTCTGGGCACCTGGATGCAGACATATTTTGTGGAAATGCTGAATAAGGAGCCCAGTAAGACGATGAAATGAAGGAAGCAAAGCTGGGTGTTTGTGATCAAGAGCTAGACCAGAAAAAGACAGACGACCGCCCACCCTGAGAACACCATCTTCTCCAATAAATGGATTCAATTTTCGAAGTAATTTAGATATGGGATTTCCTGAGATGAGATTATCGATCTGTTCCTTGAACACAACCTGTTGAACCTGTTTTATGATGAAAAAAGTGCATCTTTGAGATGAACTGCGGAAAATCTATATATCCTAGGAGCTTTAGAGTTCTTTATGAAGTTAACGAATCTGAAAATGTAAGCTACCACTCTTTGAACCTTGACAGAGATGAATACCTGGAGAGCAAATCATCAACAAACGATAGAGAAATGAAAGTTGACAAAGAGAGGTGACGCTCTTCTGTTTGTACAAGATGAAGAGAATTCTCTATTTCATCATTTGCGAAGGTGAGATGTTTGGAACGAAGCCAGTCAGGGCCTGTCCACCACAAAGAGCAGTTCAACAGTTCGGTTGGCGTTAAGCCGCGTGAAGCACAATCAGCTGGATTGTCTTTCGATTGAACATGATACCAATTTTCTGTTGAAACTAAGTCCTGAATTTGAGTAGTACGATTGCTTACAAATGTCTTCCATCGATGAGGAGAAGACTTAATCCATGTTAGAGCTACCATCGAATCAGACCAAGCAAAAATGTCATCTATTGTAAAGGCTGATTGGTAAACAGAGGAAACCACATTAATGAGTTTTGATAATAAGAGACAAGCACACAATTCCAGTCGTGGAAGTGAAATTCTCTTCAATGGGGAGACCTTTGATTTACCACCTACGAAAGAGATGTCAATGGAGCCGTCATAATTGAAAAACCTGAAATATACCGCGGCTGCGCAACCACGCTCACTACTATCTCCGAAACCATGAAGTTCGCAACGATAAAATGGTTTCGATGCAAGTTTCGAGGTATCTTTAATTTACCCAATTCGGTTAATTCGGGATTTACACTGATTCCAGCGACGGCTGACATCGTCTGGAAGTCTATCATCCCACTGCAAACCTAATGTCCAAAGATGCTGGATCAAATGTTTAGCAAGAAAAGTAAATGGAGAAAGGAACCCCAAAGGGTCGAAAATTCGAGAAAGTTCTGAAAGTATGGTACGTTTGGTACATACCTGAACAGTAGTTTCCGCAAAATAAGAAAATTCGTCCGACGAAGGAAACCACCTCAAACCGAGAATTTTGACTAATATTTGACGATACAGTTGTTTGATATCAACTGTGAAAACGAACCGATGAACACGAAAGTTCATCAAAATGGAAATAATATCCTTTTGTAATTTAGGACCTATCAATAGAGCATCATGTAAAGATAAATGACCGGGTACATGAGCTGACGCATCGAAAACAACCCTCAACTTTGTGGATGGACTGTTTGGTTTGATTATACAATGGTGAGGGATATAAAAAGTATTTTCATAATCCGAACTCGTAGAAATTAATGACATATGATCTTTTTCTAAATATTCCTGCATGAAAGGAGAGTATTCCCGGTATATATTCTGGTTTTTAATAAGTTTACGTTCAAGGGATAAAAAACGACGTAGTGCGAGAGAATATGTGTCACCGAAAGAAAGTGTTGACTGATCAGGTTTAAATGGTAATGCCACAGTGTACCGTCCAGATGTATTTCTAGAATAGTTCTGAGTGTATAAGTTCTCACAAAATTGATCATCTGGTGATACAATGACATTCTCTGAAATTTCTTCAAGTTCCCAAAATCTTTTCAACGAGGAGTTTAAACCTGATTCAGGCAATGACAAATGAAAATTGTTAACTGATATGTTAGGTGATTGAATCTTTCCCATGAAAACCCAACCAAATACTGTCTCAAGTACTGTTGGTTCCAAACCGTTACCCTCGATACGACCTGGTCGAATTATTAAAGAGAATATATCCGCTCCGAGGAGAAGGTCTATTGATTTCGGAATGGAAAAGTTCGGATCTGCTAACTTCTTGTTATGGACACAATTCCAAAACGAATAATTTACGAAAGAACTCGGCATTTCCGCACAAATCTTCGGAATCACGACGGCATCGAATGTAAAAGATGGATTTATTTGACCTGATGGACGAATAGTGCATTCAGTGCTGCAATTAGCAGAAGATGAGCTTTCACAAATTCCATTTATCGAAAATGAAGCATCACAAATTTTCAAGCCTAATCTATTTACACACGATTGAGTTATAATATTTATTTGAGAGCCTCCATCCAACAGAACTCGGACCTTCTGATATCTACCCCAAGCATCACGAATTTCGACCTCAGCGGTTGCTAAGAGAACGGTAGAATTTGAAGTAACATTGGTTAAAACCTGAGCTAAGCCTGAATCCGATGAATTTACAGCATTGAAATGAAACGTCTCTGTTGAAGAATTATTATCCGCATTATTGCGCATGTGCAACAGGGTATGATGCTTTCCGTGGCAAGTACGACAATTTGACCTTGAAGAACAATTGTTAATCTTATGTCCAGAATGGAGGCAATTGATACACCAATTTTTGTTCTTCACAGTCTTGAACCGATCTTGAACAGTCTGTTCCAAAAATGATGGACATTTGTAAATACTATGAGCTAACTTGCAATAATTACAGGTTAAACGTTTCTTGAATGATTCAGTTTCCGTTTGAACGAGAAGAGTCGAATTTCTTTTATTCGAGAGAGAACTAGATTTCAAAACTTGAGAATTCGAAACTGAATGAGTTTTCGACGGAAGAGAAAGAGCTACTGCCTCCAAGGCTATACACTGATTTGTCAGGAAATTTCGCAAATTGACAAACGACGGAATATCTGTTGAACATTCTTGTAATTCAAAACGTTTGATCGTTGCTGAATCTAATTTCTGAATGAGAATGTGAAATAAAACAAAGTCCCACTGGTCAACGAGTAAACCTAAATTCCTTAATACCGATAAGTTTTCCGCAAAACTTCTAGAATTCGCCTAAGGTCTTTAGCTGAATCACCCTGTAGCTTTGGAACATTACAGATTTCCTTCCAACACGTATTAGCGAGAAGTCTTTTATTTTGATATCTTTCCGCTAATGTCTGAAAAGCGCTTTCATAATTTTCAGCAGTCAATGGAAATCCTTTAACTAAATTTAAAGCATGAGAAGAAAGTGAACTAAGGAGGTATTGAAACTTTTCTATTTGACTCAAGTTAGAATTTTCATGTACCAAACTTTGGAACATATCGAAAAAAGTAGGCCACTCTTTATAATTCCCATTGAAAATGGGCAATACTATCTTTGGAAGTTTAACATTTGGCGAACTAATAGAGCAACTGTCTTGGTTTTTACTGGAATGTTTACTACAGGAAATAAATTAACATAAGTTGTTCTGATGGTGTAATAATTATCCATAAAGGCTGTTCGAATAACCTTCTCAGTGTTCAATTCGGGTTCTTCGGAAGATACTATCATAGAGACAATAGACGTATGTAAATTTTGAAAGTCCACGAGAATATCGTCAAGTATTTCACATCTTAATTTGAATCTAACATGGAGACTTTCATCAGTGACAGCGAATTGTGCTAAATTGAGAATTTCCTCGAGATCATCAATAACAATTTGACGACGAGCTTTGAGTTGTTTCAATTTTGTCGCCATTATTATTATTCAAGGTATACTGCAGAAAACAATATGAATTTCGTTTTGAGTAATTTCGAAAAAAAGAGTAAATAGACTAACCGATTGAAAAGAACTAAATTAATTAATAAAGCAAATAATTAAGATTGAATCTATTAAATTGAAAATCGAGTTGAAAATAAACAAATGAAAATAATGAAATGTAAATAAACAAAACAAGAATGTCAATCTTTGTTTATGTTTTGAATCAAGGTTATGAGCATAGATGAGAAAAACAAATGAAAGGTAATGAAAGCTAAATTCTTTTAACATGCGCAGATATTAAAGGATTTATGAATGTGTTCGATATCTTATCAAGTTTTCGAGGTCACGTGAATAATGACAGATTGAAATAAATGCAAATGAAAAAAACGAAATGAAAAAATTCCAAAATGCTTGATCGCAATAATTTTGAAAACGCGGTTCGAAAATATGCGGCTCAAGAAGGACCAAAATGGCACGACACGGCCTTTGAAATTAAATGAAAGCAAAAGAAATTAATAATGAAATTCCGGTGAGAAAAAATGACTCGAAAAGAAAGGCGAATGTTGGAGTATCGACTCTTGCGTACCTGGTCTCACAGCACATCAATGTGTCACTCACGAGCGAGAAATGGTCACCTTTTCACCGGCGTTCGAACTTGTAGAAATTAACGAGAAAAATAGCGAAGAAACGAAGAAAATTCTTGCACTGCACCGAACGAGCGTCGATGTCTGTATTCGAATTACGACTACTTCGTACTTCCTTCGTCTCGCACTGTCATATATCTCCAACATATGTTACGCGTCCATAGACAAAAAAATGAACATACGTGGGCCGCATGAAACGAACAAGCATTTTGGAACAGAAAATAAATGAATGCAACTAACAACACTGAGTTGCAGTAACAATAACCTTAATTTACGCAAAAATGTTTGTTGAGATCCGATGAATATCTTACGAGATTTATACGATTAAAAAAAAAGGTTTGGGAATATTTCTGAAATTTTTTAGCACGACGATTTCCTTAATATTGTGCGGACCTATCCGTTGTGTCTTCAATCGCAGGATTTTTCACTTTTTGTTAATGAGTGAACATTTGAAAACACTAGAACAACTAGAAAGTGAATCATAATCTGATTAGCTCTTACTGCAGAGGAGAAAAAAACATGGTGGTAGCGTCACATAAGTAGCAGAATACATAAAGACATTCTAGATTAGGGAAAATATAGCGCATCTGTCAGTGATGACAAAAAAAAGTGGATAAATAAAGTAATCAATTCGAGAAAACAATTAAAAGTATAGAAAATAAAATTTTTGTTAATAATTTAATAGTCACCAGAGCGGACAAAGGTATTAGTGTGATAGTAATAGGAAGAAGAAAATATACTGAAAAAACAATTTCATTTTTAGAATCAGAAAAATATACAATTCTGAAAAAAAGATCCCACTGATAATTTTCAATCTGAAATAAAAACGAGATTTTCAAACTCCCCAGGCTTTTTTGACCCTAACAAAACATTTAAATTGATATCAATGAATCCTCAGATATCACGAAAGTACGCCGTCATGAAATTACATAAAGAAAATCACCCCATTAGACATGTATTATCTTTCATCACAGCTCCAACATTCAAACTATCGGAAAAACTGATAGATATCCTACTACAAGAAACCAAATTCAAGCCAAATATCACAATCAAGAATTCATATGACCTCATAGATAAAATCCAAACGTGCAGATTCCAGGTAATGCAAAATTCATAACCTTTGATGTCAAA
>JARTUT010000131.1:0-61832 GCA_030674115.1 Micraspis discolor | reverse complement strand
GGACAACTCTTCTCGCTCATAAATTTTGGTCCGTACACGGCACCAAGCTCACGATGAATAGCTGCTGCAGAGTATCCTTTGGCTGTAAAAACCTTATAACAGCACGCACCTCATATTTGGCGGGATTTTCTATTGCAGCACACATTTCAAACTGCCACAAAAACTAAACTAGCGCAGGTACGATGTTCACTCGACTACGGCTTGATGCCGACTGACCTACTGAACGCGTGAATGCGCAGATGGCGCGCTACTCCCCCCCACTACCCGCACTGTGACCAATCGGAGGTTAGTTTCTGAATGGCCCACGTATATATTACAGAAGTCCTATCCTTCACAACATAAAGCATGTTTTGTTTACAAGCACTTTTTGTTAGGAAATCCGCTAACATAATTTTAATCGATATATGTGAAATTGTTACTGCAACTCAGTGTTGTTAGTTGCATTCATTTATTTTCTGTTCCAAAATGCTTGTTCGTTTCATGCGGCCCACGTATGTTCATTTCTTTGTCTATGGACGCGTAACACATGTTGGAGATATATGACAGTGCGAGACGAAAGCAGTCGTAATTCGAATACACACGTCGACGCTCGTTCGATGCAGTGCAAGACTTTTTCTTCGTTTCTGTCGAATTTTCTCGTTAATTCTACAAGTTCGAACGCCAGTGAAAAGGTGACTATTTCTCGCTCGTGAGTGACACATTGATTCAACCGTGCTGTGAAGCCAGGTACGCAAAAGTCGATACTCCAACATTCGCCTTTTCTTTCGAGTCATTTTTTCATATTTTTCAGAATTTCATTATTAATTTCTTTTGCTTTCATTTAATTTCAAAGGCCGTGTCGTGCCATTTTTGGTCCTTCTTGAGCCGCATATTTTCGAACCGCGTTTTCAAAATTATTGCGATCAAGCATTTTGGAATTTTTTCATTTAGTTTTTTCATTTGCATTTATTTCAATCTGTCATTATTCACGTGACCTCGAAAACTTGATAAGATATCGAACACATTCATAAATCCTTTAATATCTGCGCATGTTAAAAGAATTTAGCTTTCATTACCTTTCATTTGTTTTTTCTCATCTATGCTCATAACCTTGATTCGAAACATAAACAAAGATTGACATTCTTGTTTTTGTTTATTTACATTTCATTATTTTCATTTGTTTATTTTCAACTCGATTTTCAATTTAATAGATTCAATCTTAATTATTTGCTTTATTAATTAATTTAGTTCTTTTCAATCGGTTAGTCTATTTACTCTTTTCGAAATTACTCAAAACGAAATTCATATTGTTTTCTGCAGTATACCTTGAATAATAATAATGGCGACAAAATTGAAACAACTCAAAGCTCGTCGTCAAATTGTTATTGATGATCTCGAGGAAATTCTCAATTTAGCACAATTCGCTGTCACTGATCAAAGTCTCCATGTAAGATTCAAATTAAGATGTGAAATACTTGACGATATTCTCGTGGACTTTCAAAATTTACATACGTCTATTGTCTCTATGATAGTATCTTCCGAAGAACCCGAATTGAACACTGAGAAGGTTATTCGAACAACCTTTATGGATAATTATTACACCATCAGAACAACTTATGTTAATTTATTTCCTGTAATAAACATTCCAGTAAAAACCAAGACAGTTGCTCTATCAGTTCGCCAAATGTTAAACTTCCAAAGATAGTATTGCCCATTTTCAATGGGAATTATAAAGAGTGGCCTACTTTTTCGATATGTTCCAAAGTTTGGTACATGAAAATTCTAACTTGAGTCAAATAGAAAAGTTTCAATACCTCCTTAGTTCACTTTCTTCTCATGCTTTAAATTTAGTTAAAGGATTTCCATTGACTGCTGAAAATTATGAAAGCGCTTTTCAGACATTGGCGGAAAGATATCAAAATAAAAGACTTCTCGCTAATACGTGTTGGAAGGAAATCTGTAATGTTCCAAAGCTACAGGGTGATTCAGCTAAAGACCTTAGGCTAATTCTAGAAGTTTTGCGGAAAACTTATCGGTATTAAGGAATTTAGGTTTACTCGTTGACCAGTGGGACTTTGTTTTATTTCACATTCTCATTCAGAAATTAGATTCAGCAACGATCAAACGTTTTGAATTACAAGAATGTTCAACAGATATTCCGTCGTTTGTCAATTTATGAAATTTCCTGACAAATCAGTGTATAGCCTTGGAGGCAGTAGCTCTTTCTCTTCCGTCGAAAACTCATTCAGTTTCGAATTCTCAAGTTTTGAAATCTAGTTCTCTCTCAACGAATAAAAGAAATTCGACTCTTCTCGTTCAAACGGAAACTGAATCATTCAAGAAACGTATAACCTGTAATTATTGCAAGTTAGCTCATAATATTTACAAATGTCCATCATTTTGGAACAAACTGTTCAAGATCGGTTCAAGATTGTGAAGAACAAAAATTGGTGTATCAATTGCCTCCATTCTGGACATAAGATTAACAGTTGTTCTTCAAGGTCAAATTGTCGTACTTGCCACGCAAAGCATCATACCCTGTTGCACATGCGCAATAGTGCGGAGAATGATTCTTCATCAGAGACGTTTCATTTCAATGCTGCAAATTCATCGGATTCAGGCTCAGCTCAGGTTTTAACCAATGTTACTTCAAATTCTACCGTTCTCTTAGCAACCGCTGAGGTCGAAATTCGTGATGCTTGGGGTAGATATCAGAAGGTCCGAGTTCTGTTGGATGGAGGCTCTCAAATAAATATTATAACTCAATCGTGTGTAAATAGATTAGGCTTGAAAATTTGTGATGCTTCATTTTCGATAAATGGAATTTGTGAAAGCTCATCTTCTGCTAATTGCAGCACTGAATGTATTATTCGTCCATCAGGTCAAATAAATCCATCTTTTACATTCGACGCCGTCGTGATTCCGAAGATTTGTGCGGAGATGCCGAGTTCTTTCGTAAATTATTCGTTTTGGAATTGTGTCCATAACAAGAAGTTAGCAGATCCGAACTTTTCTATTCCGAAATCAATAGATCTTCTTCTGGGAGCGGATATATTCTCTTTAATAATTCGACCGGGTCGTATCGAGGGTAACGGTTTAGAACCAACAGTACTTGAGACAGTATTTGGTTGGGTTTTCATGGGAAAGATTCAATCACCTAACATATCAGTTAACAATTTTCATTTGTCATTGTCTGAATCAGGTTTAAACTCCTCGTTGAAAAGATTTTGGGAACTTGAAGAAGTTTCAGAGAATGTCATTGTATCACCAGAAGATCAATTTTGTGAGAACTTATACGCTCAGAACTATTCTAGAAATACATCTGGACGGTACACTGTGGCATTACCATTTAAACCTGATCAGTCAACACTTTCTTTCGGTGACACATATTCTCTCGCACTACGTCGTTTTTTATCCCTTGAACGTAAACTTATTAAAAATCAGACTATATACAGGGAATACTCTACTTTCATGCAGGAATATTTAGAAAAAGATCATATGTCATTGATTTCTACTAGTTCGGATTATGAAAATACCTTTTATATCCCTCACCATTGTATAATCAAACCAAACAGTCCATCCACAAAGTTGAGGGTTGTTTTCGATGCGTCAGCTCATGTACCCGGTCATTTATCTTTAAATGATGCTCTATTGATAGGTCCTAAATTACAAAAAGGATATTATTGCCATTTTGATGAACTTTCGTGTTCATCGGTTCGTTTTCACAGTTGATATCAAACAACTGTATCGTCAAATATTAGTCAAAATTCTCGGTTTGAAGTGGTTTCCTCTGTCGGACGAATTTTCTTATTTTGCGGAAACTACTGTTCAGGTATGTACCAAACGTACCATACTTTCAGAACTTTATCGAATTTTCGACCCTTTGGGGTTCCTTTCTCCATTTGCTTTTCTTGCTAAACATTTGATCCAGCATCTTTGGACATTAGGTTTGCAGTGGGATGATACACTTCCAGACGATGTCAGCCGTCGCTGGAATCAGTGTAAACTCCGAATTAACCGAATTGGGTAAATTAAAGATACCTCGAAACTTGCATCGAAACCATTTTATCGTTGCGAACTTCATGGTTTCGGAGATAGTAGTGAGCGTGGTTGCGCAGCCGCGGTATATTTCAGGTTTTTCAATTATGACGGCTCCATTGACATCTCTTTCGTAGGTGGTAAATCAAAGGTCTCCCATTGAAAAGAATTTCACTTCCACGACTGGAATTGTGTGCTTGTCTCTTATTATCAAAACTCATTAATGTGGTTTCCTCTGTTTACCAATCAGCCTTTACAATAGATGACATTTTTGCTTGGTCTGATTCAATGGTAGCTCTAACATGGGTTAAGTCTTCTCCTCATCGATGGAGGACATTTGTAAGCAATCGTACTACTCAAATTCAGGACTTAGTTTCAACAGAAAATTGTTATCATGTTCAATCGAAAGACAATCCAGCTGATTGTGCTTCACGCGGCTTAACGCCAACTGAACTGTTGAACTGCTCTTTGTGGTGGACAGGCCCTGACTGGCTTCGTTCCAAACATCTCACCTTCGCAAATGATGAAATAGAGAATTCTCTTCATCTTGTACAAACAGAAGAGCGTCACCTCTCTTTGTCAACTTTCATTTCTCTATCGTTTGTTGATGATTTGCTCTCCAGGTATTCATCTCTGTCCAAGGTTCAAAGGGTGGTAGCTACATTTTCAGATTCGTTAACTTCATAAAGAACTCTAAAGCTCCTAGGATATATAGATTTTCCGCAGTTCATCTCAAAGATGCACTTTTCTTCATTATAAAGCAGGTTCAACGGGTTGTGTTCAAGGAACAGATCGATAATCTCATCTCGGGAAATCCCATATCTAAATTACTTCGAAAATTGAATCCATTTATTGGAGGAGATGGTGTTCTCAGGGTGGGCGGTCGTCTGTCTTTTTCTGGTCTGGCTCTTGATCACAAACACCCAGCTTTGCTTCCTTCATCTCATCGTCTTACTGGGCTCCTTATTCAGCATTTCCATAAAATATATCTGCATCCAGGTGCTCAGACTTTACAGTTCCTTCTATCTCAACAGGTCTGGATATTATCAGCCAGACGAGCTATAAACAAAGTTATTTCTCGCTGTAACACGTGTTTCAAGGTCAATCCCAAAATGTCTCAACCTCTCATGGGTAATTTGCCACCCTTGAGAATTAATCAGCTCAAACCCTTTCAATGCGTCGGAGTAGATTATGGTGGCCCATACTTCATAACTATGTCTAGGTCTCGTGGCTCAAAATCGTTAAAGGCGTATATATGTCTCTTTGTATGTTTCACAACGAAGGCATTGCATTTGGAGTTGGTGTCAGATTTAACTTCCGATGCTTTTCCTGCTGCATTGCGTCGTTTTATTGCTCGAAGGGGTAGATGTAACCACATCTTTAGTGATGGTGGAACAAATTTCAGGGAGCTTATCGGGAGCTTTCTGAAATATATGCAGGGCGCTGTGTTGGAAGAGAAAATTGAGTGGAGTTTCAATCCGCCTTCTAGTCCTCATTTTGGGGGTCTTTGGGAGTCTGATATAAAATCTGTCAAATCCCATTTATTGAGAGTAATCGGTCATCAACTCCTGACATATGAGGAGTTTTATACAGTCCTCACACAGATTGAATCTGTGCTCAATTCTCGCCCTTTATGTCCGCTTAGTAATGACCCGAATGACATATCTGCACTAACACCAGGACATTTTCTTACTCTGGCTCCATTAACTGCTATTCCTGAACCAGATTTATCACACCTATCTATCGGTCGATTATCGCGTTGGCAGCTTTTAATTCGTATCCATCAGGATTTTTGGAAAAGATGGAATTTAGAATACCTGAACACACTGCAACAACGAAAAAAGTGGTTCAATAGTAACTCGCCTCCTTATTCAATAGGTGCACTCGTCTTGATAAAAGATGATCAACTCCTCCATTGCGCTGGCGACTTGGACGCATTGAGAAATTGCATCCTGGCGCTGATAAAATAGCTAGAGTAGCTACTGTTCGGACTACTCAAGGTGTACTGCAGAGATCAGTGGTTAAATTATGTCCATTACCTCTCCAATAGTTATGACATATGTTGATGTATATATGTATATATTTTTTTCGCTTTATGTTCGATATCTTTTCAATTTTTATATTTGCCTTTTTTTTTTTGTAAAATATTCTATTTTAGGTGGGCGGTTATGTTACTGCAACTCAGTGTTGTTAGTTGCATTCAGAGCTGTGCTAAGCACCGAAAAAGTGCTTCGAGCACTAAGCCCTAAGCACTCGAAAAAAGGCTTCGAGTCTCGAGTTCTAAGCACCGCTTTCGACAGAAGGCTCCGGATTACCGAGCACTTTTGCAAAAGTAATTGAATATTTCGAGCACTAAGCACTAAGCACTTTAGTGGGAACTATTTTATGTAATGTTGTTTGATTGAAATGAGAACTCTTTAGCTTCATCGACATATCTAAAATTATGATTTCGAGACTGGGAAAAACTCAAAGCCATTTTATTTGTTTTGTGAAACGCATGCATTCAATTTACATTCTGGTACTAGTTAATCTTATTCGTCGATCTGAATCTGAATGGCTGTTCCTAATCAATGCATAAAGTTGAATTAATAATCGATTACCAATTATTTTATAAGCGAGAACACATTACTGAAAAAATGTGGAATGCACTGACGTGAGATCAGGAGCTTTTACGCGCTTGTTCTAAAATCTTTTCTCAGACTTAAAAAGAGTGCGATTCAAAATCAGCCAGCACAATGAGTGTGAAAGAATCAATAAACATATATCTTAAATGGAAGTTGAGTGAACTTACAGTTCAGCAAATTCTTCGATCTGGCATTCTTTCCACATTTCTATACCATATATAAGTTGTTGTAGTTGAGTGTCATCAATTATAACCGAATTTCAAATTCATAATTGCTGAGCTATCGGATAGGTCTGGCCCAATAACTAACTTGACTTATATTTGGATAATAAACTAATTCTTTTAATATGGAATCTCTATCTCATCTCTTTCGGAAAATAGAGAATATTCAGCCAAACATTTTCAAATTGGACCACCGGTTCTTCATCACGAGTCAAATCCAACCGATGGAGATCATTTTCAGCTCTATATTCAGGAATTACAGACATTTGGGAAAAAATAATCCTCTTGTCGCAAAATTCATAATGACATTTCCATTCAAAATATGACAACTGCACACACCAGTATTTTAGACATGTTTGTCATAAAAATGAACCCACAGAATTAGTTTCATTTTCGGCTCAATATTCACTTATGACAACTTGTCATAAAATTAAAACCACCCTCATAGAGATTTATAGTTGATGTGATGTGAATTCATAGATAGAAATATAATCTGTGACTTCATTTTCAGAAAAACTCTTATATCTTCTGGAGATTGTACGCTATGATGATGAAATTTTAAAATATTTTAGGTACCTATACCCTGCATAAATGCCCTAAATTGTTGTGATCTGACGAATAACTTATGAGATATCGTGTACCTATTGAAAAAAAACATTTTGGGAATTTTTAAAAAATTTTCTCTCGTGACGATTTTCTCGAAATTTGGCACATTCCTTCCTTTTAACGCTATCTAGACATTCTCTAAATTACGAATTGATAGGATGAATATTCAAGAAATTAATGTTATTAACTGCTAAACTATTCGATGGATTTGGCCCAATAACGAACTTGACCGAGATATTTGGACACTCGACCTATTCTGAAAAAATGAAAACTCTAAGTCCCTCATAATAAACAAGGGATATGTTGTCTGTGACCAGCTGAGATTTCTTCCAGTGAACTGATTGAGGAATATTTGAATTGTATGTTGATAGGACATCTGGCAAATTAAATCAAATCGAATTTTTTATTTGGTTACTTATTTTGAGGTCTTTAATCACAGACTAAAATATTGAAACTTTATTTTCAGCATTCGGTATTCTTTGGTACTGAACAAAATTGATTGCAAAACATTTTAGGATGAAATTTTCTTTATCACAGAGTGTTCAAATTGCATTCAATTATGATCTTTTCCTTGAGTGCTTGTTCAATATTATTTATTAGTCCAGTGGAATATTACCCAGAAGTATGGTTTCTCAGAAGATAATTTGGGTGAGCTTTTTGCTTGAAAATGTCAAAATGTCCTGTCAAATGAATTTTACTTCTCTAGAAGTGCTTTCAGTGCCCAAGAAATATGAAGTTTTCGAATTTTACAACTACCGGTTACCCACCGAGTGCCACTGATAAGGTAGTTATTGAACCCTGGTTTTGTGTATTTAAATATCTCCGTGAGCTTAGGGCCCAATTGAACGTTTCACAAACTTTCCAAATAATCAACAAATTTGCCGACAGAAATTCCGAAGAGTGCTAAAATTGATGGGTCATAAAAAATATGCACAAGAACATCTGGCTTAAAAATTCCCAATTGGGAACGGCAGTTTGGTCTAACGTTTTTGTGAAAATATTCGTTTGTTTACAATATTTAAAAAGAGCTTATCAATCTTCTTTTATTATGGTGTAATATCCATTTTAATCAGTGATATGATGTTGTGAAAAAGAGTACAGAAAATTTTGTGCAATAAATCATTCTAGTCTAGTTCGAATTTTCGTTTTATTTCACATCTGTTCGAATTCCCACCATTTGAACCATTAATGAATGAAGTTTATTTAAGAATATGATTTTCCTCATTTACCATTTTTCAGTTGGAATCTACAGATTTGCTCAAAGTATTTCTACCGTTTCCGCTCTCTGACGTTCGAGACTACTGATGTGATGCATTGTTCGCTTTAGTGTGGATGGAGCATATAAGTGAAAAATCTGAAAATGCTGCAAAGCAGTCTCAACGCGTTTGTTCTATAAGTGATACGATATAAACATGCATTTATACGAACACAATTTAGCCCTTAAACAACTTCAGACTCATGAAGTGTCATCAATGGAAACATAAATTATTGAAAAATAAGCATTTGACCTACAATGCACAAAACACATTTTGATGAATACCATATAATTTCATCCAGAAATCGTTATGAAATCAAATGTAGCTGATAATCAGATTGTTGATAGAAATTTTCCTATTTTGGATCCTTTTTTGTGATGAGACACGAAGGCTCATAGTAACAAGGAATGAGAATTCAAAATTTCCAATCTATTCGCTTTCGGTTCCATAAAATTATAATATATTTTCAGGATTGATAAATTTAATTATATTCAGGAAATCAATAACGTCCATAGAAACATCATAGATATCTGACGAATATCTTATAAAGAATCGGTTCTAATAAAAGATTTTTTTGGGAATTTTTAATAAATTTTCTAGAGTGGCGATTATCTCGAAATTTAGAAAACCATATAATTTAACATCATTAAAACACCTTCTAAATTATAAATTGATCAGATGAATATTTTAGGCGAAAATCAACTTTTGAATGCTAATAACTAACGATAAATTTGGCCCAATAACGAACTTGACCGAGATATTTGAACGATCAACCTATCTATCTATAAGCTTTCATTTAATTTCAAAGGCCGTGTCGTGCCAGAAATTTTTATTATATTGTTTTCAACTAAATCTCGAATAAAATGGTATCTTAAATGTATGTGTTCGCTTCTTTTACTAGTGAACGGACTTGTAGCTATGTTTATTGCACTTAGGCTGTCACAAAAAATGTTTGTTATTTTTGGGGATATAATGAAATGAATATATTTAGAGTTTTTCATTAACTCTTGTATGAGATAACAAGTAAATACAGTTTGTCTAGCACCTTCACTAAGAGGAATATATTCAGCCTCAGTTGAGGACAATGATACAATTGTTGTTTTTTGCTTTCCCATCCAAAGGCTGCACCATTTAGTTTTAGAATAAAACCTGAAGATTAATTGCGATCATTTGTGTCATTACCCCAATCTGCATCTACATAGCTTTGTAAAGACTCTTCAGTTTTGCCATACACTAATCCTAAGTCTAATGTGCCTTTAAGGTATCTGAATATCCTTTTGGCAGCAACCCAGTGAGTTCCATTATTACATTATTAAACTGACTTAAATAAGAAAATGCATGAGCAATATCAGGGCGACAAGTAACACTTAAGTACATTAGGCAGCCAATTAGTTCTTGATATTCGTTATAGGAATTATTTTCTGTTGCTTTCTCCAATTTCATATTTGTGTCCAGTGGAGTACCAACTGGATTTGCATCTAGCATACCAAATCTTTCTAGAATATTTAAAATATATTCTTTATTACTCAATTTGATGGTATTATTAGTAGCATCTCTTTCTACCTTCTTACCTAAAATATGAGCAAGAGGACGTAAGTCCTTAATTTCAAACTTACTTTGTAATGCAATTTTTGTTTCAATGAAATCTTTTTCATCGTTGTAAAATATTAAAAAATCATCCACATAAACAGCAATTATTACAATTTTGTGGTCATTAATATTATAGAAAATACAAGGTTCATATTTACTCTGTACAAAATTTTTTGACAAAATAATATTCTTTGTTTCTTCAAACCAATTACGTGATGACTGCTTCAAGCCATAGATTGATTTTTGAAGCTTACATACTTTATTTTCTGTACCTGGTTTTATAAAACCTTCAGGTTGTTGCATATAAATATGTTCTTTGAATTGACCATGTGAAAATGCGTTTTCTACATCTAAGTAAATGATTAATTTTCAATTTAGTTTAGCACCAATAGCAAAAAGTAATCGAAGTGAGCTATAGCTACTAACAGGGAAAAAGGTTTCATTATAATCCAACCCTGCTTTGTGACTGCACCCCTTTGCTACAAGCCTAGCTTTATAAGTCACAATATCCCCATTAGAATCTCTTTTGACTTTGTATACCCACTTATTTTTAATAACATTGCAATTAGTGTTAGGTTTATCAACCAATGACCAAGTATTATTTTGAATGAGACTATCATATTCTTTTGTCATCGCACATTGCCAATTCTTATGATTTGGTGAATAATTGCTTCTTTATAAGATAAAGGTTCTTTCTCTTTACAAAGGTAAGTAACAAAATTTGGAAATACCTGGATGGAATGGATTTCTAGTTCAGTAGGATAGCGACGATTCTCTTCATTTGGTTCTGGATCTGGTTGTATCAAAGTATCTGTAGAGATTCTTCATTAGTAACAGGAATTTCTTCTATCACTTCATCTTCTTCTGTAGTCACTATAATTTCATTGGGTTGTTTGATTGACTCTTCTGAAGATTGAACACAACTGCTAATATTTGTCTTGCTCAAGGAATTCTACACTGTATGGGGAAATTATTTGGTGTGTAATTGGATCGATTAGTCGGTAAGAGCTTTCGTTGTAACCAACAAATATGTACATTTTGCTCTCAGCATCCAATTTTCTACGCTTTTCTGCTGGTATATGGACTCAAGCAGGACATCCAAAAATTCTTAGATGAGAAAGATCCACTTTTTCGTTGGAACATTTTTCTTCTGGAGTCTTTCCTGGAATTTTCTTAGCTGGAGATCTGTTAATTAAATATACAGCTGTATTTGCTGCTTCTGCCCACATCCTATTATCAGAATTCGAATCAATGAGCATACAACGAACTTTTTCCATGATCGTTCGGTTGTATCTTTCCGCCAATCCGTTTTGTTCAGGGTTAAATGGAACAGTTACCTGATGTTTTAATCCAGATGCTTTAAAGATGTTAATTAATTTTTGATTGCAGTATTCTTTGCCATTATCTGAACGCACTGCTTTAATTTTTCTTTCACATTCATTTTCAGCCATATTTCTGAATTATAGCAAAATGTCTGGTACTTCACTTTTGGCGTTGAGGAAATATACAAATACTTTTCTGGTATGGTCATCAATCAGAGTGAACATGTATTTTGCTCCTCTTCATGACTCCGTTTGCATTGGTCCACATAAATCAGTGTGAATTAGATCCAGTTTATTCTTGGAAAGTTTAGAATTTGTTGATTGGAAGCTTTTTCTACATTGTTTGCCTTTTATGCATGATACACATTTGTCTGGCTTGTTATCTGAAGGAAAATCTATGCCATTAGCATGAGTAGTTTTTAAAAGGTTCATGCTAACGTAGTTTGAATGACCAAGTCTTTTGTGCCACAATTCTTCAATGTTGATTTTATTAACTAGGTTTGCCGATTTCTTTTGTTTGGCATCCAGGATAAATAAACCCCCTACATTCGTGCCTGTAGCCACAACCTCTCCCTGAACTGGGCATGTCTCTTTGTCCTTTATACGACAACCTTGTTTATCAAATATTATGCTATAGTCTTTTTGAACTAATGCACTTACTGAGAGTAAATTGGCAGTTAGGTTTTCTACATACATGACATCTGCTTTTGTCTTTGATTGATTATTTTGAGTCAATTTAACTTTTACGTCTCCTGTACCACCACACCTCAATTCATTGTTGTCAGCAACATATATATTTTGTCCATTGTGCCTATCACCTAAGTTTATTAGCAAGTTTTTGTCACCTATCATATGAGAGCTTGCATCACTATCTATGCACCAGAGACTGGGCTGTAAAGGGCTATTTGTGGCTCGAAGTGCTATCTTTCTTGAAACTTGAACTTGACTTAATTGATTTCTATCAGATTTTTCTTTATCTGTTTCACCAATCTGTTTGAGGTTCAAGCTTTTAGCAGCTAGTTTCCTGCATTCATTTTTTCAGTGTGATGATTTTTTACAATAATAACACCAAGGCTTTTTTTTCATATTGTTTGAAGTGAAAAATGCTGAATCGGTAGATTTTTGTTCTTTGTACTTATCATCTTAAAGTAGCTTCTGTTTTATTTGGTCACTAGTAGTTTAATATGTGGAGTTTTCCAGAGCCATGACCATCGGGTCATAATCCTCTGTTAGGCCAGACAATATGACTGCTGCGAGGAACTCATCATCCAGGGGTTTGTTCATCGCAGAAAGTTTTTGGGATAAATTAATTTTAGCAAGGGCTTTTTCATCACGACGTTTTCGAACATCCTCTGTTGTTTTGTCGTCTTCTGCATAACCCACAATAGCTGTTCATAGGTTGTCGAATGTTAAAATGTTTTGGAGTTTAAATTTCCATTCATGATAATTTTTTCTACCTTTCAATTATTGTGCTGGTAGGATTTGGACTAAACTCTCACCCATATTTAATGTTCAGCTTCTTAGATTTGTTCTGGGCACATAACCTGTTGTATTTGATGGTTTGGATTTTGAGAAATCAAAATATCCACTTATTTCAACACAAATTGAAGTTTAATTTAGAATTATAACTGCACGTACTACAATGGCTTACTCTACCATTTTACATATAATTACATTACATAGAATAAATCAGTGTAACCACACACATAACATTACATAACTAAATTCTGTCAACGTATGGGATCACAGAGTATACCATAGAATACCAACATAGAGATGTACTGTTTGTCCTTTAAGGCTGTACATCACCTTCTTTGTGCCTATACTATTTCAATGCTGAGAGAGAGAGAGAGTTTATTGGTGTTTAACGCATTTACAAGAATTGCTTTCACAGGTTCACAGGCTAACATAAAATACATATAATAATTTAACACGACATATAACATAACTTATATAAATAAAAATAATGAGATTTGAGATAATAAAACTATTTACATATACACATTTTCAAACAGACTATGCGGTCAAAACATCACAAAATAATATACAACCGTAAATATTCATTTAAAATTTAGGTATAAATAAAATCTGAAGATAAGATCATAAATAACTCAGTACAATACATTTAAAATTATCTCATATATATATGTAGAGGCAAATCAAAGAGTTGGTTACATTTTTGTTGGTTACCAGTGCATATAGAATTCATCTATCGTATAAAATACATTATCTACCAATATTTATTTTATTCTAGTTTTGAACTTGGTAAGAGTTTGATTTTTCAATTCGCTAGGCAGTTTATTGTACAGTGATGTAGCATAAAAATCTGCACTATTTTGAGACTTCTTTAATCTTTTGAAATCTTTTCTCAATAACCATTTATTCTTTGTATTATGATCGTGCACATCTGCCTGCAAACGATAATTCTCCTTATTAGCGTGAATGTGAAGAAAATTTTCAAGTATGAAAAAAGAAGGGAAAGTAAGTATACCCAGTCTTCTGAACACATGTCTGCAGCATTCGCGATAACCAATTCTACCCAAAATTCTGACTGCACGTCTCTGCAACCTGAAAACAACCTCACGCCCTGCACAGTTGCCCCATTACATCACTGCATACCTGAGCCTTGATTCGACCATAGCAAAATAAATCATAACAAGTATGTTCTCAGATAAAGAAAATGAGAGTGCCCTCAATGCAAAAATGTTTTTGCTGAGTGCAGATGTCAGATCATCCACATGAGCGCCCCAGGTAAGTGAAGCATCAAGATAAACCCCAAGAAACTTTACCGAATCGAAATCTCCTCTTATTCGCAAACTTAGGGTCAAGGACCGAGTCTTATCCTCATTCATGCTAAGACCGTTAGCCGTAAACCAGTCGAAAGCCCTAGACAGCGCCCCCACCGACAGACGTCGCAAACTATCAAGCTCTGAGGACCCAAACTCCAGGGTCGTGTCATCCACAAATTGAGTAGTTACTGCTTCCGGGACATAATCAGATAAATCGTTAACATAAACTAAAAAGAGTATCGGTCCTATATTGAAGCCTTGGGGTACACCCATTGTCACTTCCTTCAAACCTGAATATGCTCCATCAGCATAAACCACCTGACTTCTCTCATTCAGAAATATATATATATTCTTTTGAACTTTTGGCTGACAATATTTAATTAGCAAACAATAAAGCATATAGATCAGGGGGTTAGTGACGGGGTGTCATACAATTCGGCGTATGACATAAAAGCCTAGGGAAAAACCCTGTGAAAAAAAAACCTGGCTCCCCGTCTAAGAGTGAAAATACAAAAATAAGCTGAAATATATTTCAGGGACTTCTTTCTTCAAGAGTGATCTTCTATTGGTGGAGACAGAGACTTCTTCAAGGTGTTCACATTGAATCTGGAAATAAAAAGACAAAAGCAGAAAAAAAAAAGAACTGAATAACAAAAATACCTATCATATTCGTTTGAAATTTATAACCCATTCCAAGAAAGAGTTGAAAACATCATGAATAGCCCTAAAACCATCTTGAAATTTATATATGGGACAACTATCGATGAGATGAGGTATTGTTTCTTCTGCTTCTCCACATTCACAACTTGCACTAGGAACTGAGTTCCATTTAAATAGCATGCTATTGGTACGACCATGACCTGTTCTCAAACGATTAAGAACTGTCCAAATTTTCTTGGAAGATCAAAACCAGGAACTTTTTCAGAAGGATCGATCAGAAACAGAGATATTTATTGAACATTTCGTAAGAGTTCCACTCAGTCTTCCATAATTCTTTATCACTTATGTTCATATTGAAGAACGTATTATGCCATAATGGTTTACGTGACTTCAATCTGGGAATTCTATTTTGTGGAAAATATGAAATAATTGGGAATAAATTGGGAAGAATGATATTTATTCCAAGAATTCAGAGCTGCAGTCTGTCAGCGAATATGGGGAGGACAATATTAGACAATACTGGTAACCAATGAACCGGTGTAGATCTTATGGTGCCAGTAATTATTCTCATGGATGTATTCAATTGTGCATCTATTTTTTGTGTATGTGCACTATTAAACCAAACAGAGCAACAATACTCAGCTGCAGAAAAGACTAGGGCTAGAGATGCTGTACGAAGAGTGGAAGCATCAGCACCCCAAGAGGATCCAGCTAATTTCTGAACAATATTATTCCTAGTTTTTAGTTTTAGGCTCAGATCATTTAAATGAGCCTTGTAATTGAGAGATGAATCTAATTTAACTCCTAAGTATTTTGGATAGAAATTATGTTCGATAGGAGAATCATTGAAAGTTACAGCTAATTTTCTATATTTTTCATGGTTATTCAGATGGAAACAAGATACCTCTGTTTTGTTGGGATTTGGACATAATCGCCACTCAATAAAATAATTCTTTAAAATTTCCAAATCAGATGACAGTATGTTTTCCAGAGTATGGAAATCCGAATGTTGGTAAGCAATAGCAATGTCGTCAGCATAAACAAATTTTTGAGATGATGTATTGGGCAAATCACTTAGATATAAATTGAAAAGTAAAGGAGCTAAAACTGATCCTTGAGGAAGGCCGTTTTTCAATGTTCTGAAGTTGCTACTCTTATTGTCAATAAAAACACGAAACCTTCTATCAGATAACATATTTTCTAATAATCGTACCATTTTCCCACACTTCAGATGGGTATAAAGTTTGAAAATTAATCCATCTTTCCACACAGTGTCATAAGCCGAGGATAAATCGATGAAAGCAGTTCCTGTTTTCAACCTATCATTGAAGCCTGATTCTATGAAAGTTGTAAGGCTGAGAACCTGATCCGAACAATTTCTGTTTTCCTAAAGCCTCCTGGAAATTTTGTAGAGCATTTTCTATAGAAGATTCAATTCTAAAAGGACTAGCCTTTCTAATATCTTGAAAGGAACACTCAATAAACTGATGGGTCGATAACTACTAGGATCACAAGGATTTTTTCCTCGTTTCAAAATCCCTATTACTTTAGCCTTACGAAATTCGGAAGGAAAGTTTCCTGAATTCAGAATATTGTTATAGAAAGACAATAACCAAGACAAGGCCTTTTTTTCCTAAATGTTTGATAAATTCTGGATAAACTCCGTCAAAACCTGCTGCCTTTCGAGATTTGGTAGATTTGATTGCAGCCCTTAATTCATCTATATTGAATGAATGTGACACATGTTCTAAAGTAGGAGCTGATCTCCTGAATATCTGTAATTTAATTGGGATAAATTGACTGATTCAGATACATTAACTAGGCGGCGTGCGATTAAATTTGGATCAATTTTTGATGATAAGGAGGTAAGAGGAGTAGCTTCACCTAATTTTCTCAATATATCCCATGAACTCCTACTCGAATGTGTGAAATTCATTTTTCATACAACACTATCCCATTTCTCTTTTCGGCTTGTATTGATAGAATTCATAAGCCTTTCACATTTATCAACGGATGGTGATTTTTGATAGTCCTTGTACAGATTATCGGTTTCTTTCGACCAACCTGGAATATAATCTTTCCGGAAACCTCTTGGAACGAACTTTTTTGCTGCGGCTTTCACAACACCTAAGAATCTGTGATAGTTATCATGAGTGGGTTTAATCCATCTAATATCACTGTCTACCTTCTTAGCAAATTCAATCTAATTCGCTTTCTTGAAATTCCAACGAGGTCTTCTTAAACATTCTGAATATTGAATTAAACTTCTTGAAGTCAACAGTATAGGCCTATGTTGGCTATGAGGAAAAACTCCTAAAATTTGACGCTTTACAGAAAGCGGTTTGCAAATATTTCACAAGACACTAGGCAGAGATCAGGATTGTAGCCTCTATTCCATCGAGAAGAATGAAAAGAAGGTACATCTTTTCCATCAAAAATCAAATAGAAATTATTATCTTCCATCCAGTCAGCTAAAGCTATTCCACTTCTATCATTATTATTATAACCCCACATTACGTGATGATAATTGAAATCACCGCAATAAATTGAAGG
Source organism: Micraspis discolor (assembly GCA_030674115.1). Lineage (NCBI taxonomy): Eukaryota > Metazoa > Arthropoda > Insecta > Coleoptera > Coccinellidae > Micraspis > Micraspis discolor. Next base: position 44,194 of record JARTUT010000131.1, on the reverse strand, counting down.
ATGAGGAAGATTTATTTCCAAATTTCTTGGCCAAATAGTATTTGGAGGTTTATAAATATTAACGATAGAAATATTACAAAATTTGAAAGAGATAAAAAAAACACCCTCAAATTCGCCTTTTGGATTAACTCGATATTGTGAATCAATGATTTTTAACATAACAAGCTAAACCGTAAATTTTACTAAGGAGATAATCAATGAATACATAACCTTTTTATGGTTCCTCTTTGACGAAGATTTTTCAGTATCCGCATGTGTCTCTTGAAGAAGAATAATCTCAGCACCATAGTCCTTTGCTAATTTAGAAATATAATCACTCTTGTCCTTAGAAATACCCTCTATATTCAGATCCAATACACAAAATTTGTCCCCAATCTGCAAGGAGGATTCTTCGAATCAGGTCTTGCGTTCCAAGTGACGATTTTTCAGAAATGAATGAATTAGTTGTAATACTACTGGATCGAAGCCATATCTTTCCAGCTTAAACAACAATCTATCACGGGAAACGCAGTCGAACGCCTTCGTCAAGTCAATGAAAGATGCCAAACAATGTTTACCCTCCTCCAAACACTCAACTGCATAGTCCACGAAACTAACAATTGCCTCCACTGTATTTTTTCCCCTTTCTATAACCGAACTGACTTCTTGCAAATAATGCATTATCTTCAAAGTATTTTACTACCTGATTGGATAAAATTTTTTCAATTACCTTCGAGAAAAATAGGTCTATAATTGTTCTTGTCTCCTCTATCACCTTTTTAAATATAGGTACTATCTTTGAAATCTTTAAACATTTGGAAATTTTCCAGTTAATAAACACTTGTTTACTAATTTGGTGAAGGATATTATAAATGAATTTATATTAGATTTGATGATTCGTACTGAGGGACCATAATAATCAGGTAGATCTACTATTTTTAGATTCTTAACTATATCTCGAACCTCAATGAAACCCACCTCTGAGAATTTGAACTTTAAATCAGGTGGAATAAATTTCTTGAACGAATCCTCAAAGTTTATGCTGCATGAAGGCAAATTGCTCATTATCTTTTCGGCCACAGAAGAGAAATGCTCATTGAACTCGTCCGGTCTAATGTCAATGTAGCAGGCATACTGATTTTTTTCTCTTTTTATATGATCGTTAACTATTCTCCACGCAGTTTTAGATTTATTTTCTGAACCAATTAACATTTTATTATAATGAGATGTTTTAGCATGCTTTATTGCTTTTCTGTATTCCCTAGTTAATTTCTGCTTTAAAAAGAGTAGATTATCGGTTTTATATTCACGATATAGATCACGAAAGGTAAGAAGCTGTTCACGCATTTTGCGATGTTCCTGTGTGAACCAATTTCCCCCCTGATTATGTGAGAGCTTTAATCTCACTTTTTTTTCTCGGAAAAGGACCTGATGAAAGCGTCCACAATGTGCTGATGAAATCTCTCGAAACATTCATTACAATTAATGTCAGAATCAATGAAATCCCAACTAACATCAGCAAGTTCACCACGCATTATATTGAATCCTGTCAATGTGAGAGGTCTAATAATCTTATGTCTATAATTCACCTGTCCAACCGAAGTGCTCACCCGGAAAACCTGTGCATCGTGATCTGAGAACTCCGTCCTCAATACTCCTGCATATTCACCATCAGCGTCAAAATTAGTAAAAACATTGTCAAGGCAATTATTATACCTGATTGGTTCGAAAATCTTTTGCCTGAAACCAAAAGATGTCAAAAGGTCAGTAACTATCTTTGCTTCTTTATCTAAAACAAAATTATCCCCAGGATTGATAATAAATTTTACATTAAAGTCTCCACATAATATTACCCTGTCCCTGTTAACAGCAATAAATTCATGAATACACTCTTATTTGGAAACAAAAATATTAAAGTCTCGAGATGGTGCTGAATAGACACAATAATTATACCACTCTTCTGAAGTTTAACAGCAGACACCTCACAGTGCACCTCTATAGATTGCACTCGTAAATCCATCACGGTAGAACACTCCAAATAGCTTAAAAGGTTCTTCACCAGAATCATTGAACCCCCTTGTCTTGAACCCAGTCTTGAGCATGCATGTCCCATGTACCAACCTTCCATACAAAACCCCTGAGACTCAGTTTTTGACAGCCAATGCTCTGTCAGGCAGATCACATTATAAACTTGTGGCTGAGCATAGATTATACCCTCCAAATCATCGATCTTATTTCTTATACTTTGTATGTTCAAATGTATCAAATTTACATTGTCATCAACATTTATGGATGGTATTAATTTACTATCAGGATATGCAGAATGCACTATTCCTTCGTCTGTTTCTTCGAAAAAAACTTCGAAACATAGGCTCCGTCAGGCCTCAATTGCTGCTCTGGGCTGCGTTACTGTTTGAATCATCCACCAGTACTTTGAATGAACAATATTTATCCGGTAGTTTGGATTTTACTGACTCACATTCGGCTTCAGGAAATGTTTTCTATACCATCTTTTCAAATTCCTCTACCGTGGTATTGGGTTCGATTCTTGATACAAATAGGGCCATTTTCTTTCCTATTGCTTTAATCGGATTATCCTTGTTCGCACCAATTATTTGCCATCGATTCTTGTTCGACCTTTTTGTAAATAAATTGTTCTGATTCCGTGTGTTGACATTTGTGCTGTCACTGTCAGCTGACTTGTCACTTGTAAGGTTGATTGCATTTGAACTACCATCTGACTTTCTCGATTTGTTGGACTTGGACTTCTTGTCAACAACCAGCCTCCAATTATTTGATCCTCTCTTATCTCTCTCATCCATATTGTTATCCTTTATGTATGTTGCTATCATTTCATCTCCGTCATCTGGTTTTTTGGATGTGTTTACATGTTTTATTCGATTTTCACCATTAGTCCTCTCATATAACAACTTTATAATTAATTCTTTATCATTAATTAGTTGCGTTTGTCTTTGGATAATCTGCTCCTTGTCTTCTAACTGTTTCATCAAAAATTTTATTTCCACTTTCATCACCTCAATGTCGTTATTCGAATTGATTTCGTTGCCATGTTGATCGTCACAATTACAGCACGTAAAATTTTCTTTGCCGGCGTCACAAGAGATATTACGTTTCTCACAACACGCACTATGATAAATATTCTCACAATTCGTACATTTAATTATATTAGTTAATGCGTTTCTGTTACACAAAACGCAAATTTGTTTAGTGGAACTCATGGTTCTAACACACGTGTTTCTTCGGTCAACGCTTGATTCGGAATGCTAATTTACTTCAAAAATAACGCATAAACTGTTCGTCGGATTTCATTCAAAATTTGAGTGAGCATTGGCATGAGTATTCCCTAGTGCGTACTTTCCTCCGATTTTTGATATGATGCATAGTTTTTGGCTAGTTACACTTTGAAAATTGAAATACTGTTCAGATGCAAATATTTCCTCAAGGAAATATTTTATCGAAAAAAACTCATAGGTAGTCGTTCGGTATTACATTGAACTTTGAAATTACCTAAATTTTTTTTTTCAATTTTCTCAATTTTTCGAGTTATTTTCGTTCTTGTATTAAATAATTGTATTTGGCCCGCCTCCCAATGGTTGATACCTCTTTACGGCAGATGGGCCAATAGAATCATAACCTTCATTTATGACCCCAGGTATGATTGACACTTTTATGACCTTCCGATTCGAATTCTCTCTGAGATTACCATTTTGAATAGTTAAAATGGAGGAAAAGAGAGAATTCAAATACTTTCAGCTTATCGGTTGCAATGAAAAGTTTGAAATTAAAAAGTGATCTTCCGGCCTCAATGTAAGAGAAAATTAATTGAGTGAAAACCGCAACCTTATGGTTCAACCGTTTTCGGGTTTATAAGAGTAAATTGGATAATGCAGTGAAATGAAAATTTCTCATAATTTATGTATTGCAGGTGCTATAAAAATTAAACAAAAATATTATTAAGTTTTTTTCATTAGAATTCATTGGTGTTCAAGTGTTCAATTTGAACGTTCTTGAATCCCTACTTTGGGATTCCCAGCGACAAACTTCAATTAATTCTAGTTTTCCTCAAGTTATAGAACTGGATGCACCTCCAGTCAGAAATATTAGTCCAGTCAAAACGATGGTGAAATCGGGTTTTTCGCCTATACGGCTGATTTTATATGGAAATAATCAGAAAAAAGCGTAGAAAACTGTGGGCAAAGTAAAAAAATTTCCAAACACCGGGAAGGGGGTGAAAAACATGAAAAACTACCCCAAAATACGACCCGTTTTTCGTTATCACGGCATAACATGAAAACTTTAATTTTCATATAATAATGAAAAATTGTGAAAACTAGGTTGAAAAAAATTTACTTAGATTTGTGAATTTTTTTTTAACTTGTAGTCGAATTACTAAATTAATAAAAAATTATAACTAGTTTGAATTATTAATTATTATTCTGGAAGACGTGATGAACCACCCGAAAAAAAGCAAAACTAAGTGAAAAGAAACGCGCCAAATTTAAAATTCGTTATTGCGCAAATAAAGAAATACGCTGTTTATCAGTATATAAATTCACTTTCGAGAACGATAAAGGACATAATTTGGACTAGAATTTTCCGCTCTACAACTTTTGTTTGAAACTTTTTTTGATATTTCCGCAATTTAACCGAAAAATCATATTTTGGGGTAGTTTTTCATGTTTTTCACCCCCTTCCCGATGTTTGGAAATTTTTTTACTTTGCCCACAGTTTTCTACGCTTTTTTCTGATTATTTTCATATAAAATCAGCCGTATAGGCGAAAAACCCGATTTCATCATCATTTTGACTGGACTATATTCTATGCTAGAGCACCGACTAAATCTATTGTAGGTACTTGAGTATTGTTGTGTATTGTGTATTATTATGTACTTCAATAATTTCTGCACAGTTGATTTATACATTTTAAAATAACTTATTGTATGTACAATGTCCAAATCTCTACAAGGCTAATGACCCAAGCAGTCGATGCCTTCAATTACGAATTATTATTATATTCTACCTGAACAGCTGGAGTCCTATCTAGCGAAAGTAACGAAAGTGATCTCAGATTTGCTGTTTCAAGGAATTTCATTTTTAGTATAGACGTCAACTTCATCTCTGAACTAATGAACTGATTCTAATACATAATTTCATTCCGCACCTATGGCGAATAAGCGAACTGCTCCATCAAGAGTGACAAAAAGAACCAGAAAATCAAGATTGATAAGAAATCTTCTGAAGACAGGGTAAGTTCAGTTCATGAGAGTATATTTATAAAATTAGATATAAATATGATATATTTCATGTGACTCTATGAAAGAGTAAAATTGGACATGATATTCTCAAAATTCCAGTTAGTTTGAAGAATATTTTGTATGCATTATTTTGTAAGCAACTGCAATATTTGAAATCGTTTTGTACATTGGAGTAGAAGTTGTATCAATGTTTCTCTAAAATTTGAAAATTGGAAAAAGAGATGAGTAGAATTTTACTAAAGAGAAAGCGGAGACACGAGGAAAGGAGAGAACTGCAAAATATTTCATCAAAGAGGAGGAAAAATATGCAATGGTCTGATTTGAATTTGTAGCGTGCTACATGCACTTTGTGCCCTCCTGTATACATATGTTCTCAACTGAAACAACCTCGCCAAGCGAGCAGACATATGTTTCATATGATAAGGACGTTGATTAACTGGAGGTATTTTACTTCTTTTCTACGTCTACCTTCGAGCAGTGCAAGTATATTGAAATATATTGCTTTCTCAAAATTGTTTACAATTTCTACTATATATAGCTCCATTGTACATAGTAATATTCAGTTATCGTGTTTATAAAACCCTCATAAGGGGTAAGTACCTTCCATTTAGCTTCCTGTGATTTAGATTGATTGCTTGTGCATTATTTGTTGAATTATTTATTCATTCGTGTACAGAATCCAAATCATGTGCTATTCATTTAATTTATCTCCGATTCTTATGTTGAATATAATTTATTCTGCACCTTTCGATTTCAGGAGAATTTTAAATAATCTTTCTGTTTCTGGATTAATTCGTGTGTGACTTGTATGAATTGATTTTTGATGCTTTAAGTATTAAATAAGTTAGTTTTTCTTGTTCGTTAAGATTTTCATTCGAATATCTACAGGTGTTTATATATTTTTTGTATAGATTTTTTATATGTACGACATCAATCGATTATTCCAGAGACAGAATGATAGTCACGATACTTTTGACATTTTTCTGATTTATATCATATTTCACAGTTTTTCTGGGAGATAATTTCTTCATTTACTCCTCGAGACTTATGAGCTTGGTATAGTTGTTTGAAAAGGAAAATAGAAAATTCCATCATCGTGAAAATTTCGATTTGGATAAATTGACGACAGCTATCATTGAAGTCCCCAAGCATCACCATCTACAGGGACGTCATTATAACCAGAGCGACTTTACCATCCATTATTATCAACCACAAGTACACAGGGTGTACCACACAAATAACAAGTTCAGCCACCGTCTTCAACATTGGAAGAATATATACAGGAAGTTCAATATAATTAAAAATTGTCTCCTATATCTTAAATATTCAAATTTCTTGTTTTCAATATTATTAATCTGGTGCCAGAATATTTGTAAATATTGTAAATAAACGCTTGTAAATATTTGAGGGTTGTGATTTGCTTTCGAACTTGGGTTGCTTCTATTCTCAGAACTCATTGTCGGAATCCACTCCCACTCGAACGACTGAGCTCGGACATTTTTAATATATTTGAAGCCAAGTTAGGCTGCAAATTTTTGGCATAACGTGGGGCCTTAAAAAAAGAAATATACCTGCTTAAATATATTCTGAGTTTGAATGGAAGTGACTTCGTTCTGGCAGCACATCACAGTCGATCGGTTCTCAGTTAATTTTCAATTTTTTTATTCCATTAGCAGTCATACCGAATTTTCGTTTTCTTTTGTACTTTTTTGATATTCGATCAAGTTTATATATATCTTTATTAATATTTTTGGGTTCCTTTATAATTGTGCATTATGGCAATCAATCCGAATTTTCTGAAGCAGAATGAATTAGCATATGAAATCGCGATTAGGCAAATAGAAGTTCCATCCTTAGTGGACGAGAAGCGCAAGGTGTTGAGAGGTTTATTAGCTCAGGAATGTTCAGATCGAAGTTTCATTCATGTGAATGACCCTTTTTCTTTTGAAGAAAATCTTATAGGGATTAAGGAAACTTTGGCGGATTGAAGGATCTGTGTTCCAAATTTAATTCTTCTTCGTCTCAACTTGAGCACAGACGCATACTTACGCGACTTACACACGTGACCGGTAGAATTCAAAGATTATCGACAGATAAGGATGAAGAAGTCAGCCATTAGGCAAATTCTATATAAGGAGGTACTAATTTTAGAGGCTGATTTAGCCGAAAAAGCTTCTCCTTACCTTCCTTCTACTAGCGGCGGATCACTCTCTAAATCAATTCCTGTTTACAAATGGGGTCTAAAGAAATTTTCAGGTAAAGAACCACTTATTCCATTCTGGGAGCTGATTGAGTGCCTAAAAAGTTCTAGGGGTTGTACGGACTCAGATTTGTTTGCATCTGCAAGCTTGATTTATTTGAGCATGATGCTTGGACCTGGTGGCACAGTAACCATCTCAAAGACCGATTTAAGAATTGGGAAGATTTGGTATCTGCTCTGAAATCTACTTTCTTGCATACTAATTATGATTCAGTTTTATTAAATGGAATCAAGTCCGTAAACAAACATCTCGAGAATCAGTTTCATTGTTTATATCTTCCGTGGAAGCTCAATTTTGTAGGCTCACAAAAGTGTCCGTCAGAATTAGAAATGGTTGAAATAATCAGAACCAATTTGCTTCCTGATTATGTTAAAGCCCTTGTTCTACAGGACATTAATTCTATAGCCGAGTTGACATCTCTTTGCAAGAGAATCGAGGATACACTTTGCATAAACGTGTCTGGGCAACTTAGCGAATTGCGGGTTTCTGAGGTTAGGTCTATGGTGAAGTGTTGGAACTGTGATGAAGACGGTCATCGATATTTTGAATGTAGTAAGCCAAAATCCAAATTTTGCTATGGATGTGGTAAGAAAAACGTGACCAAATCAAATTGTAAATTTTGTTCAAAAAAACGTGAACAAGGCCGTCAATCCCGCAGGTATTGGAGGTCCTTCAAGTCAAAATCCTGCTCCGAAAACAAAGGAAAATTTCATGCGAAAAGAAAGTAAACTCATTCGATGAGGAGGATTGAAATCTTGGCTCAAGGTTGTAGAAGATTTCTATGCATCTAGTGTAACTTCCCCAAACGTTTCAACAGGTTCTACAAAAGAATCTAGCCTATCAAATAATTTAGAGTCTGAGATCTCGACCGAGATCTATCCACTTCTGGAACGCCGTCAAAATGATAACAGACCTTATCTGACTGTTTGTGTAGGAAATGAATTCATTTCTTGCTTATTAGATAGTGGTAGTAATGTCACTATTCTTGGTTCACCCTGTATGCACCTTCTTCGAACGTTGAATTTAATCATCAATTATGATATTTCGGTGAATCTCACAACGGCCGATGGAAAACTTCAAAATACATTAGGCTATGTCGATCTTCCTATTTCCTTGCAAAATACAAATAAGGTTCTGAAGGTACTCGTTGTTCCTTCGATCACTCACGGATTAATATTGGGTATGGACTTTATACGAACGTTTAATTTAACTCTCGACTTTCGTGATTTCTCCTTTAATAATTCTGTTCTCAACGCAGAGGAATCAGTTGCAGCAGTTCGAGCTCTCGTTGGATCCGATACCTTAACTGATTCTCAGAAATTTGAGTTGGAATTTGCTGTCGATCTCTTCAAAGAAATTGCGCCATCTGATAGATTGGGTAGAACTCATCTGTATGAGCATAATATCGATACTGGAGATGCTAAGCCGATCAGACAGAGACAATATCCGTTGTCACCAGCGATGCAGGCGATCCTTAATAAGGAAATAGATCAAATGTTGGAGCTAAACATTATAAAACCAATTTCTGGATGTAGCCCTGGTTATCACCTTTATGGTTGGTTCCGAAAAGGACGGAACTCACAGAGTTGTTTTCGATGCCAGAAAGTTAAATTCGGTCACACTTGTAGACAGCTACCCTATGCCACCTGTTGACTCTATTTTGAGTAAGGTGCGTGATGCATCTTATTTGTCGTCAATCGATTTAAAGCATGCATTTTTCAAATATCTTTGGACGAGGGATCAAAGATCAAGACGACATTTGCGGTTCAGGGTAGAGGACTGTTTTGTTTTAACGTTTTGCCCTTTGGATTGAACAACTCAGGAAAAGCGATGGTGAGATTAATGGATGCTGTGATTGGTCCTTCTTTGGAGCCATACGTATTTTATTACGTTGATGATATTATTGTTTGCACTCCGACCTTTGAGTTGCATTTGGCGGTTTGAAAACTTTTCATCGGTTGAAGGAAGCAAATCTAACAATCAATTTTGAAAAATGTTGTTTTTTGTCGGTCTTCCTTGAATTTCTTGGGTTTTATCGTGGATGCAAATGGCTTAGAACGGATCCATCTAAAGTTCAGGCTATTTTGGACTATCCCGTCCCTAAAATACCACGCAAATAAGGCGTTTAATCGGTTTGATAGGATATTATCGAAGATTTCTGAAGGATTTCGCTTCGGTTTGTAGCCCAATTTCAGATTTATTGAAGGGTAGAAAGAATGGACAACCCATCGTATGGACAGAACAAGCAAATGATGCCTTTTGCAAATAAAGTCGTTATTAACTTCAGCACCTATATTGGCTAGTCCAGACTTTTCTAGACCTTTTGTGTCGCATGCGATGCAAGTGATAATGGCGTCGGAGCTGTCCTATTCCAGGAGGAGGATGGCCTAGAACATCCTGTCGCTTATTTTAGTAAAGTTTTGAACAAAAGCCAACGTAATTACTCAACGACTGAAAAAGAACTCTTAGCAATCGTGTTGTCGATTGAAAAATTCAGACCATATATTGAAGGTACTGAATTCACCATTATTACCGATCATTCCTCTCTCGTTTGGCTTAACTCCATGAAAAATCCAAATCAGCGTATTTCCAGATGGATAATGAAGTTGTCTTCTTACCGTTATAAGATTGTTCATCGTAGCGGATCGTTAAATAATGTTGCTGATTCACTTTCTCGTATACCTGCTGATGATGTCCAGATTTCGTTGTTGAATTTGTCTGAATTAAAATTTGACAAATGGTATAGAGGTTTGTTGATGAAAGTAGGAAAAGACCCAGATCTTTATCCTGAATTCAAAATAAGCAATGGCGTTTTATATAAACATATTCTGCCTAGGAATCGTATTATACAAGACTCACCTGAATGGAAAATAGTAGTACCATCTTTCCATAGGTTAGAGATAATGAAAGAGTTTCACGATGATCCCACGTCAGGTCATTTCAGAGTCTACAAAACTTTATCCCGAGTCTCCATGCTGTATTATTGGCCGAAGATGAAGAATTCAGTTGTTGGGTACGTTAGAAACTGCAAGGTATGTGCGTCATGTAAATCTGGTAATCTACCTCAAGCTGGCCTCATGGGTAAATATCGAAACATAAATTTTGCATTTCAGTTCCTGAGTGCAGATTTATTAGGGCCCTACACTCGATCAAAAGCGGGAAATCAATATCTTTTGGTCGTCACTGATTGGTTTTCCAAATTTGTGATGGTACAACCACTTCCAAAGGCTACCACCAAGTCTATCATAAGGTTCATCGAGAACCAAATATTTTTGATTTTTGGGGTTCCTCAGATATTCATGATGGATAATGGTTCACAATTTGTGTCAAAGGAATTCAAAAATCTGATGAAGAAATATAATGTGCAAAGAATATTTTATAATGCAAGATTTCATCCCCAAATCAATCCCACCGAACGTGTGAATAAGACCATTGTCACTGCTATTAGATCTTTTATAAATGGTGATCATAAGTCATGGGATCAGAATGTTCATCAGATAGCACAGGCCATTAGACTTGCAAAACACGAGAATTTGAAATATAGCCCTTCATTCGTGGTTTTTCTGAGAAATGTCGCAACTGATGGTTCATTTTATGGTCTAATTTCAGAGAACGCAGACAATGCCATCTCTATAGGAGAAAAGTTTTGGATCCAGATTTGCTTCTCAGATCCCTGAGCTTCACGATGATATTCGGAAGAGGTTGAAGCATTCCTATGAAATAAATGCCCGAAGGTATAACCTTGAGACGACGCGACCTACGTTTGAACGTTGGAGATAAAGTTTGGAAGAAAAATTTTGTGTTTTCTGGCCTTCCAAAAACTTTTGCGCAAAGCTCGCTCCGAAGTTTGTACCTTGCATTGTGAACAAAGTGATTTCATCCCTAGTTTAAAATTTGGTTGATCTGCAGGAAGAGATTTAGAAACTTCCATATAAAGATATTAAACCAGATCTTAGTCAAGATGATGATTGCACAGATGATTCTCCAAATGATGGATCCAACTAAACCGTTGTTGTTCCTTTGATAACTCAAAAATGTCATACGATGAAGGCACCTCGAACTTTTAAATATTATTCCTTACTTCACATGCCATATCTTGAATTTTAACTTCGTCACCAAATGAGCGAAAGATCGAATCATAAGCGTTAGAGATTACCTTACCTTCTTACCTTTTCTTAACCTTATCTTTACCTCTGAGCTGTATGCATTCATCTTCAATTATCTTACTTTCTGCTGCAGTTCAGATCATCTGATTTCGTCAGAACTCTTCTCTTCTAAGCGCTTACCCTAGTTTGGAGTGATGTATCTTTTTTCAGTCCTGTTTATGTTTTGCATATTCTTTGTGTTGAAAGATTCATAATTACTCTGAAGATTTCAGATCCTTGTGCGTCTCTTCAGATGCAGTTCGCAATCATTTGTGGTCGACGATACATATCTTATAGTGTATCTTGTGATCCGATGAATCACTGGCGCCCATTAGTTTTCTTTTATCTTCTCTTATTATTTCTGTAAAAAGCTCTTTGTGCTCAAAGACCTTTTCTGGGGATATGGGGTGGTGTAGCGTGCTACATGCACTTTGTGCCCTCCTGTATACATATGTTCTCAGCTGAAACAACCTCGCCAAGCGAGCAGACATATGTTTCATATGATAAGGACGTTGATTAACTGGAGGTATTTTACTTCTTTTCTACGTCTACCTTCGAGCAGTGCAAGTATATTGAAATATATTGCTTTCTCAAAATTGTTTAACAATTTCTACTATATATAGCTCCATTGTACATAGTAATATTCAGTTATCGTGTTTATAAAACCCTCATAAGGGGTAAAGTACCTTCCATTTAGCTTCCTGTGATTTAGATTGATTGCTTGTGCATTATTTGTTGAATTATTTATTCATTCGTGTACAGAATCCAAATCATGTGCTATTCATTTAATTTATCTCCGATTCTTATGTTGAATATAATTTATTCTGCACCTTTCGATTTCAGGAGAATTTTAAATAATCTTTCTGTTTCTGGATTAATTCGTGTATGACTTGTATGAATTGATTTTTGATGCTTTAAGTATTAAATAAGTTAGTTTTTTCTTGTTCGTTAAGATTTTCATTCGAATATCTACAGGTGTTTATATATTTTTTGTATAGATTTTTTTATATGTACGACATCAATCGATTATTCCAGAGACAGAATGATAGTCACGATACTTTTGACATTTTCTGATTTATATCATATTTCACAGTTTTTTCTGGGAGATAATTTCTTCATTTACTCCCTCGAGACTTATGAGCTTGGTATAGTTGTTTGAAAAGGAAAATAGAAATTCCATCATCGTGAAAATTTCGATTTGGATAAATTGACGACAGCTATCATTGAAGTCCCCAAGCATCACCATCTACAGGGACGTCATTATAACCAGAGCGACTTTACCATCCATTATTATCAACCACAAGTACACAGGGTGTACCACACAAATAACAAGTTCAGCCACCAAATCTTCAACATTGGAAGAATATATACAGGGAAGTTCAATATAATTAAAAATTGTCTCCTATATCTTAAATATTCAATTTCTTGTTTTCGATATTATTAATCTGGTGCCAGAATATTTGTAAATATTGTAAATAAACGCTTGTAAATATTTGAGGGTTGTGATTTGCTTTCGAACTTGGGTTGCTTCTATTCTCAGAACTCATTGTCAGGAATCCACTCCCACTCGAACGACTGAGCTCGGACATTTTAATATATTTGAAGCCAAGTTAGGCTGCAAATTATGAGCCAAATGCTGCACAAGCGGATATATCGGAATTTGAGATGGAAGATGAGAAGATCCGATTTCTGCAGAAGCGATAGTGCCTAGAAAGTTTATTAGGGTCATAAATACCGTACGGACCGTCCTATTTCGTACAATGGGCGTGCCTGTTTTCAGTTCATGAAATTTTCGCTTGGTGCCATCTAGCGGAATTCGAGTTTCGCCATAAGGTGGTGTACAGCCTTAAACAATACCGAATGATAAAGTTTCCTGGTAGTTGGAAGTGTATAAACACTTGAATTGTATCTGCTGGATGTTGTATTTCATGAAATGAGAGTGTAAATTATACTCGTATTTTTGAGCTTCCTCTTCGGGTTATCGACTTGATGTTTCATGTCCAACCAGATTCTTAGAAATTTAACTTGTTCTGATGTAGATTGGGCAAAAACCATTATCTATTATTGTTCTTGTATCCAACGTTTTAACATACATCATCTGTCGTTTTCAAGGTAGAATTATCTTTTACAAAAGCTTTTGATTTCACAAAAGTTTTCAACCCACAGAAATTCAATAACACATTTATGAAAATTGAAAATGGTAATTCAGATCTTTCTTGCAAACTTTTTTGTGTACAGGTTTCACTACTACAATTTTAAGTATATCAAGGAATATTGCTTTTATAATTTATCAGTTCAAAATTGAACATTAAAGATCAAACAGATAGAAGCTTTGACATTTATGAAACGAAAAAACATGGCAAATTGTTTTGTATTCATGAGTTTAAGTATTGAAAACATTCATAGGATTTACAGGATGTAAAAGTTGATGATAAATATGACTATTTGGTTATAAATATTCAATTAGCTTGAGAATGAACTCTGGAGGTTTTGATATTTCCACCAATATTCGGATGAGAAATCACTAAGCATTTTATGCATCATGATTTTTTGCTGATAAAACGTTTTGGATGGAAAATCATGTAAAAATTTTAGTGAATGTAACACTTTTGATCCTTCAACAGAAATGAAGTACATTTCTAATTACACAATCATAATTAATTTTCATGAAATTAACGATTCAACACAATCTTTCAAATTTAAATAATTATTTGACCCTATTGCAATACTCGTCTCGAACTCGAACATTACTCTGATTGAAACCCTATGTCCAAATCAATATTCCATGAACTCTATAGAATAAAACATCAAGTATTGACACCAAATACCCTCTCAAAGCAAATAATGTATTGCCCAACCAACCATTCATTCTCCTCGGCCAATTTATGATGCCAAAAAAGACGAATGAAAGCTTCGAGCCCGTTGTGTAAACGAGCTCGTCTCGAAATTATGTGTTCCTTTCTGTTCAATTTTCCAATGATGAACGATTCAATTCTGATAACCAATTTGATCGGCGCCAGAGCGCATCATCCATTAACTTTCGTATTTATACAGGGATCGATTAAAATTCGGAAGGGAAAAGAAACCTCAGAAAATAAATTAGGCGAATTAGAGCAGAATTTGGTAGTCATTGCCGAAATTAGGCTGCTTTCGGAGGAGGCCTACTTTCATGGTCCGTATAATGTGATAGTCTTGAGGGGATTGTATATGATGATTATTTTCCTGAGGCATGAAAATGAGATGAAATCGTTTGCTCCATACGATGTGAGTGAAATCGAGGAAGAAGTTTCAGCTTCCCGCTGAAAATTTTTTATGGCGAACTATTTTGCATGTTCAAAATTGATTTTTTTGTGTACAAGAAAAGACTTGAATTCATATTTCTGCGTGTACTCGCTTCAATCATTGTGGCACTTTCAATCCCTTGTTCCCATTCCTACATATTTATTTAATTCAACTATTTATCTATTTGTTTATCTTAGGATCATGAAACACCTAGAGGATATTCATCTCAGAATTTTGCCATATTTATTTCTACATATTTATTTGCTTCCTTAGTAGTATTCTTTTGAACTGAACCAACCGATATAAGTTTTTTTCGATAGAAATGCTCGGACAGGTCGATTTTTGTTTCGAGGGGGACTACTTAAGATGTAGGTTGCGGACGCATAGCGCTTCAACCCTTGCTGCTACAACCCCCACCCCCAATTTTTGAATAGGGAAGATGGGGTGAGTGATACCTCAGTTCAAAGGTATTTTTATACTGATTTCAGCACAGTAATTGTTTTTTTCATTTTATGCATCAGTTCTCGAAATATTTATGCGTTAGTTAATTTCATCACTTAGATTAATTTTATGCGAATAATTGACATTTCGTGCTTCCGAAACACCAAAATTTCCGTACTTGTATTTGAAATTGCAAAACATATACCACTGGGCAAATGAAGTGATACCGTACGTGTTAATGCTACTGGGGTCAGATGTTCGACTAGCTGTTTTATTCACTGAAATGATTCTCCAACTGTACGCTATCAGAACGATTTGAAGTGTTGATCTAAGAAATAAGACTTTTCAAAGTAAAGTGGATAATTTATCAATAACTCTCATCATTTATTTAAATATTCAAATTGTTCACCATTAGCTTCCATACAATGAAATGAGTTTTGTTCGAAACGATGACGCACATTTTGCAGCATTTCTGGAGTGATTTGACGACATTCGTTCACTATACGTCTTCTCAAATCTTCGATGGAATCAGGCTGTGTAGAGTAAATTTTACTCTTTAAGTGGCCCAAAAGAAAGAAATCTAGTGGTGACAGATCTGGCGATCTGGCTGGCCATTCAGTGGGACTCCTTCTTTATTATTATATTATATATTATATCGAAGATAATTCAGATTGAGTTTCAGCAAGATTGAACTCCTTCGCAATACGCTTTGTATGTTCGACAACTTGATTAAAAATTTTTATGTCAGTGGATTGGAGGGAAAAAGCCACAGTCATGGTTGTTTTGAAGCTCAAAATGTCGATTTTCCACAAAAAAACACTACAAGTGCCATGACAACACCATTTCATTTTCAAATACTTAGTTGAAAATATATCGTGAACTGATGCATAAAATGAAAAAACAATTACTGTGCTGAAATCAGAATAAAAATACCTTTCAAATGTGGTATCACTCACCCCATCTTCCTATTCAACATTTGGGGGTGAGGGTTGTAGTAATGAGGTTGAAGCGCTACGCGTCCGTAACCTACATTTAAAGTTGTCCTCGAAACAGAAATCGACCTGTCCGAGCATTTCTATCGAAAAAAACTTATTTAATCTCGTAATCTCGTCTGTTTCGTTTTCAAAAGGCCACCCTGTATATATTATATATATATATATATATGACATTTCAATGAATTGGGTATCTAGGTTCTTGAAAAAATGTAAATATTTATTTGTATAAACGTTTCGGCTTAAATCGCCTTCTTCAGTATACATCTACAATCAAATATAAGTAAATACACAAGAATAAAATTATTTTATAATATCTCACTGTTTCTCTTCTTTATGTTGTTGTGGTTGTTAGCTGGTCAGTATTGTCCTGTCATTTATGTCAATGTCATGTCAGTTGTCAGAGGAATATTAGTTGTCCTGTCTTCTTCTTCCTTTTGGTGGTTTTCTCAGTATCGGATTATATATTTGACTGAGATTTTTAATATCTTGTTTGTCATTAATTATGTTTTCATTATTCACCTGTATGTGGATCATTTCTAATATTTCTCTTCGTCTTTGTTGGGGTTCTACACCTAAAATTTTTGTGTCATCGTAATTGAATTCATGTCCCTTTGTTTTCTTATGTTTGTTTAGAGCCGTGGTTGCATTTTTGTATACTTATGTGCGTTGAGTCTGTCCTTCAGTCTTTGTGACGTCTGTCCTATGTATTCCTTCTCACAATTATTGCATGGTACACTATATATCACCTGTGATTTCTTTGCTTTAGGTGTTGGTGCTTTTAACTTACTAAAAATTTTCCGACCTGATTGTATGGTTTGTGTACTACTTCTCAGGTTGTATGGTCTCAATATGTTGGTTATCTTGTGTGACAGCCCCTGTATATACAGCAATTGTACTCGTCTCGTGGTGTCTGTTTGTACCTTCGTTTGTTGTGTGTTATATAGTAGGTGTGTCCTTTGTTTTGTCAGTTTGTTAATCATGTTTTTAGGGTAGTGGTTATCCATCAATAATTTTTTTACCTCCTGTATTGTTTTTTTCTCTTAATATTGGTGATGTTAATTTCAACGCCCTGTCGATGTATCCAATAGCAGTGCTCTTTTTTGGGAATGGTGATGTTGGGAGTTGTAATCTAATATGTGTCCAGTGTTCTGTTCCTTTCTGTGCCATCAGTGAGTAGGTTATTATTTTCCCTTATTAGTGTGATGTCCAGGAAATTTATACAGTTGTTCTCTTCTTCCTCTAGTGTAAATTGTAACTCATGTATACTGTTGAATTGGTTTAGTATCAACTCTATTTCGGCCGGTGTTGTTATTGCTATGCAGTCATCCACATATCTTTTGAAAAATGTTGTTTTATGATTTTCATAATTTTCTCCTCAATTAACTCCATTACCAACTGTGCTATTGTGCTCGATACCGGGTTCCCCATGGCAACACCTTTAATTTGTTGGTAGAAATTTTCCCCATATTGAAAGTAACTGTTGTTTGTTATATATTGAATCGTTTGAATAAATTCTTCTTTCGGTATTAAAGTGTTTTGTTTTATTATGTCTCAATTGTTTTCGATTGCCTCTATTATTAATTCAGTGGGGATGTTCGTATATGAGAAGATATGAAGATATGAGAATACAAACAGCGACCAATCAAGAATCATAAACTTAACAACAAGGATACTACCGGACTTCGTGGTGAATGCACTTAATTTGGGCCCCAAATATTCCATTGAAATAGACAAAGAAAACGAAATCCCAACATTCAACATAATCGCACAAATTGAGAACACAATTGAAGAATTATCGAAAGAAGACCAAGATAACATCAGAGCTAACGTCACTCAAGCCCTAAATAGCCATCAAAAACAACTAAGAGGTAGAAAACAGAGACGAAACATACTAAAATCAAATTTCAACAAAACAAAGTCATTTTTGAAAACCCACAATGATTTACATATCATTAGAGCCGACAAGGAAATAAAATTGTCATAATAACGAAAAATGAATACAACCAAAGATACATGAACATTTAAACGACAATACAACATATAAACAAATCAAACGAGACATGACAACCACATTGGAAAAGGAAAACAATAAAATAATCAAAGAATGGGAACAAAAAAATTACATAACTAAACAAACTGAAAGAGCATTATTGACCCATAATAGTAAAATCCCAAAAATATATGGACTACCAAAAATCCACAAAACAAATGTCCCACTTAGACCGATAGTTTCATGTATTCAGTCACCTCTATACAAACTATCAAAATACATAGCCAACATCCTTTCCAACGCAATAAACGACAACGAATATTATATTAAAAACTCGTTCGACTTGAAAGAATCCTTGAAAAATATCAAATTACATTCCAACCATCGGCTATATTCACTAGATGTCAAATCTCTGTATACGAACATCCCCACTGAATTAATAAAAGAGGCAATCGAAAACAATTGGGACATAATAAAACAAAACACTTTAATACCGAAAGAAGAATTTATTCAAACGATTCAATATATAACAAACAACAGTTACTTTCAATATGGGGAAAATTTCTACCAACAAATTAAAGGTGTTGCCATGGGGAACCCGATATCGAGCATAATAGCACAGTTGGTAATGGAGTTAATTGAGGAGAAAATTATGAAAAATCATAAAACAACATTTTCAAAAGATATGTGGATGACTGCATAGCAATAACAACACCGACCGAAATAGAGTTGATACTAAACCAATTCAACAGTATACATGAGTTCCTACAATTTACACTAGAGGAAGAAGAGAACAACTGTATAAATTTCCTGGACATCACACAAATAAGGAAAATAATAACCTACTCACTCGATGGCACAGAAAGGAACAGAACACTGGACACATATTAGATTACAACTCCCAACATCACCATTCCCAAAAAAGAAGCACTGCTATTGGATACATCGACAGGGCGTTGAAATTAACATCACCAATATTAAGAGAAAAAAACAATACAGGAGGTAAAAAAATTATTGATGGATAACCACTACCTAAAAACATGATTAACAAACTGACAAAACAAAGGACACACCTACTATATAACACACAACAAACGAAGATACAAACAGACACCACGAGACGAGTACAATTGCCGTATATACAGGGGCTGTCACACAAGATAACCAACATATTGAGACCTTACAACCGAGAAGTAGTACACAAACCATACAATCAGGTCGGAAAAATTTTTAGTAAGTTAAAAGCACCAACACCTAAAGCAAAGAAATCACAGGTGATATATAGTGTACCATGCAATAATTGTGAGAAGGAATACATAGGACAGACGTCACAAAGACTGAAGGACAGACTCAACACACATAAGTATACAAAAAATGCAACCACGGCTCTAAACAAACATAAGAAAACAAAGGGACATGAAATAACAAATATATATATATATATATAAAATTTCTTAGTAAGAAAAACGTAATTTAACTCAAAAAAGAGTTCACCTCCGACATAGAAAATATAAGTAATATATATTCTAACGCTGATCTCATTTCATACGATAAATCAGAAATTGGATAATCGTTCGAAATTTGACCTATTACAGAGCAGACAATTAAAAAGCAGCTGTTATAAGATGAAAAAATGTTTCACTTTTCCAAATTAATGAATGATTGTGATAATTATACTTATTTTTTGTTTGAATAAAAATGATTAATTCGAGATAATATGTTGATTCCTCATAAAATCGAAAAAGAGTTCAAATGAGAAACAATGAGAATTATTTGTTCATTCATACAATAACAGCTTTCTGAATTCTGTAATAATTTTCTTCAGAACAATTTTTTCAATATCCTAGAGTAATCAAAACTCATCGTCAGACCACGCACAATCGTTTGCCTATCTCCAAAAACCCTTCGATTAACTCACAAATGAAAAAATTTAGAAAACTGGCTTGAGGTCAGATTGCTTTACGTCGTAGTTAAACTACTTGCGAGTAAAATATTCAAAACATAACAAATATATAAACTCTCTGATCAGGTGAACAGCCATAGTCCTTCTCAGTACTTTATGAACAATGTGCTGCAAATATGAATTCCTATTGAATAAACACGAATTCTGGTATCTCAATCTAAAAATAACTACTCATAATTTTAGTTTTGTTCTGAGTGGCTTCTCCTAAAAACTTAATTTTGACAAATGCCACTGATATCACCCTGCTTCTCTATGATTTCCCAGATTTATGAAACATTTTTTGATTAATATGGCGTTCTGTGCTTTTCTTAATTTTTGACAACGTCATTGACATCGAATTCCTCCTCTAGGTGATTTCCATTGCGAGAATAGATTGATATTATGCTGAACTGACACCAGTGCTGAATGGTTTCCGGCATTTGTAAAACGAATATCAATCTGTGATGACAATCTTTCTATGACAATCACGATTTCACGACATTACTATTTTTCAGTAATATCTTCAGGAATGTAATAAGAGAGAATTTAGCGATAATGAAATGGATGAGGATGAGTACAGGATAAATCAATTTCAATATAGCACACGAATTTTTATTTGAATCTGAAAAATGTCTAGGAGATATTGAGTATTGAAAAATTTTTGGGATTTTTAAAGATTTTCTAGTAAATTTATTTCGGCGAAATTTTTGTGAGCCGTTTTGTTTTGTTTTCTCCTGCAACAATGTTCCAAGTATCAACTTGATTGGATATATTCTATAAGTAATTGAGGATTGCAAGATGTCATAATTACTGAACCATCCGGACGGATTTGGCTCAATAACGAACTAATCAGAGATACAGATTGAACGAATTAACCTATTCTGAAATTGCCTTAAACTCTAAGCTCATCCATTGGATGCCAGAGTATACGGCCAGCCGGTTGGACAGACTCATCTTTCCACCACGATTATTCATCGTAGAAGTCAAACCCAGAAACGATTGAGACCATTTTGGCTCGATATCTCCAAAAATTACAGACATTTGTCAGAAACCAGATAGGCACTTCTTTGTTCGGGTGAACGCGAGCGCCAAAAACCGTGGATACGCGTGCTGCATTTCAAAATATTTGTAATCGATTTTTCGACGTCATGCGCATTAGCCCAGATATGTCCGATTTATTAGATGTCCGCATGATATATGATGTCACGAAAATGAATTTCTATTAATTTAAGTCGGTCTGAAGTATGAAAAAAATTAGAAAAGCACTGACGTGAGGTCAGATTGCTCGGGCGCCTCTTGTTAGAGCTATCTGCAGTAAATATTCAAACCATAAGAAATCTATAAGTGCAGTCTGATCAGGTGAACAAATAGTCTTTTTCCCGCATGATGGGACAATAACGATGCGAATATGAACTGTTTAATAAGAACCCAACAAGGAATGAAACTGATCTCAATTCAAAAAGATAACTATTTATAATTTTCTCAATTTTGTTCTGATGTCTTCGTAAAACTTTACGTCAATGCTTTTCTTGAATTTGAGCAACGTCATGTACATCAAATTTCTCTCAGTGAAAACGGAGATTAATATTACGCCAACTGACAGTGATAGAGGATCTCCGGAATACGTCAAACGAATATCGATCATCTGATATTATGATCATTCTGATGATAAGCTCCCTGGGAATTCATGACATTTCTCATTTTTCTTTTGAGTAATGAAAAAGTGGATCATCTTCAGAAAGGAAAAAGCTACGATAATGAAATTTGAGGATAAGTAAAATATCTCAATAGTCAATATATATTATTAAGTTCTTATTGAAATCTGAGACCCGAAATCTCAGGAAGATATTTACATTGTGCAAATTTTTGAATTTTTTTAAAAATTCTGCGGGACGATTTCTGCGAAATTTGCAAAAGCTGTTTTTGAGCTCTCCTTCTAATAATATCTGCAAGATTAATTTGATCGATGGATATTCTAGTAGTTGGCTGAGGAAACAAAATTTCAGATGCTCATAATAACTTCTCGAACCATCCGACGGATTTGGCTCCAACAACGAAATTCGACTGAAGAGATATTTGGAAATTAACTTATTCTGAAAATAGCAACACATATATATATATATATAAAATTTGATTGAAGATACAAAAACGTAATTAACTCAAAAAGAACCTAGATACATAGAAATGTCATATAAGTAATATATATTCTTATCTCATTTCATACGATAAATCAGAAAGTTCGGAGAGCAGACAATTAAATGTTATAAGATGAAATGAATGTTGTGGCTAATATAAGTTGATTCCTCATAAAATCGAAAAAGAGGAGAAAATGACATTATTATTGTATCGATCTAACCAAAGATGAATAATATTGCCTCATGGTTACCTTCTGTGTTTGTAATATGTCAATTTTGTTTTCACACTCTATGACCTAACCTAAATTAAAAGATGATTATAGTGCACTTTTTAGATAAGAGTTTTATGCTAGAATATAATGTTTGTTTTTCCTTGACGATAGTTGGAATGTGCTTGTTATCGGAGAATTGTTTTGCTGAATTGTACTACGCCCTTGATGACACTACTTTTATAAAAAAAAAACCTCAAATATTCGGTGAGTTTTGTCTAGAATTGTGTAAGATGATTATTGTAACATTATAACACATTTGTAGAGTCCTGAAGAAGATCCTAAATGGGATCGAAACGTTGACTAAAGAATAAAAGAGTATCCAGAATCTTGGCCCTTTAATATTCATAGATCCACGAAAACCCTTAAAATACTGAGATAGAAAAGAGCAGTGAAGTTATTGGTTCAACTTTATATATATATATATATATTCTTTTGAACTTTTGGCTGACAATATTTAGTTAGCAAACAATAAAGTATATAGATCCATAGGAGAAGAAAGAATAGAAGAGAACCAATAGTAACACAGGGGACCACAGCAAGTGAGAATGATTATGGCTTTAATAAACATATTGAAATGAAATACTTATACTGAATGGACTTTCTTTTAATCAATATGTGCTCGGTACCATCTTTGACTAATATAATTCCTATGACTCTTTATTCAAAGATGGTATGTCAAACATAACCAAAAAGTATATAAGACTTTTTATAAAAAAAAATGCAACCTTAAACTTAGCGAACTGATACCGAGAAATGAAGAAAAGTCCATTTAGTACAACTATTTTATTTCATTGTATTTATTTTATTCTAGAAAATGGATTATGGCAGAGTGATAGGAAATATATTATGGCTTTAATCCTAGAATTTCTGGTTTTGGATGAATACCAATGTATCGCCACAGAGGAGGTGTAAGCAACCTGTGAATCTGACCCTAACCCTAGTTATTATGAATGTAGAAGTTGATCGAGGCGGATATTGAGATAGGATCAAGACATTATTAGAGGGCTGCTTCGGAGAAAGTTATTTTTGATTTGAGAAAAAAGTTTCTTCCACTTATATTATAAATAAAACGCTAAACGTATTCGTACTGTCAATATTTTCAGCTTATTCTTGTACTTTCACACTTAGGCGGGGAGCCAGGATTTTTTTTTACTGGTGTTTTTTCCCTAGGCTTTTATGTGATACGCCGAATTGTATGACACCCCGTCAATTACCCGTAATCTGTATGCTTTATTGTTTGCTAACTCAATATTTTAAGCAAAAAGTTCAGAAGAATATATATTGTCAATTTTAAAATTTGCAACGGAACACCCTGTATTTTATTTCAGTTTCTGCTGAAACATTTCATTACGAGTACAGAAATATTGAGTTCCATATTATTTATTTCATTACCTACCGAGTTATAACCAGAAAGAAAAATATCTAAGGAAAGGAAAAATTTAATACTATCTAGTAGTTCATGAAATTCATTGTAGAACTGACAGTAGTTGTCAAATTTAGTTATTAGTGATTGAATTTGAGCGTTGAAAATTATCTTGTTTTAATTTGATCGTAAAATGGCCGAATTAAGTGACAGAGATCGAATAGAAATATTAATAATGATTGGGTATGGGGAGAGCAAAAGGACGCATGAAGAAGCTTGTGACTTTTTAACATTGTTCATCCTAATGCACACATATCCCGTTAATAATGACGAAAACTTTGCGAAGGTATGATACAAGTGTAACAGTTAGCAATGTACCAAAAAGTGGACGGTTCAAAAGTGCAAGTTATGAAGGAGTAGCTAAAAATGTTGCTCTTTGAAAGAAATTCCTCACTTATCAATTATCGACCTCGCCAATACGCATGGAATTAGCCGTCGTTCAGTAGGAAGAATATTAAGGCGAGAAAAATGTGCTAAGACGATTTGGACAGATGTTTACAATTTACTGAAATGATGATGGATATCTGCAACCGTGATAATAATTTTATAAGAAATGTGATATTTTCAGACCGAGCTACATTTATTTTAAGCGGTACAGTTAATCGAAATAACTGCCGCTACTTGTCACACACTTATTCTCATTAGGTTCAAGAGGCTCATACACAACATCCCCAAAAATTGAACGTTTGGGTCAACATTTATACCAACAGAATCGTGCGACCCTTCTTCCTTCAAGAAACGGAGATAGCTATTCACAGCTGTTAGAGACAAAAGTGATTTCGGCATTGGAGGTAAATGGACAATTACCAAATGATATCTGGTTTCATCAAGGAAGGACCACCACCCCATTCGCTCGCATTGAAAGAGATTATTTAGATAGGGCATTTCATCACAGATGTATTGCAACAAGAGGTACTTATGAATGGCCTGTAAGAAGTCCCGACTTTAATCGGCTTGACTATTTTCTGTGGGGTTATTTGAAGTCTAAGATTTATGCTCATAGACCAAATTATTTGCAAAAAATAGCTGCAGGAATAACTCACGAGATACAGAGAATTCCTCCAAACGTAATAGCTAATATTACTAGAGATTTTTCTAACCGACTTGCTTATTGTCAAGAAGGGAACGGTGCTCAGTTTGAACATCTAATACATTAAGTTTAGTTTAGTTAAGTTTCATTGTTTTGGAAATCACTTAGTTTTAGTTAATGATTATGATAAGTTATTTCTTTGATGGATATTAGATTTTTACTTTCTTTAGATATTTTTTGGCAATATCTCAGCAGATATTGAAATAAAAAATATGGAATCCAATATTTTGAACTCGTAATAAAAGGTTTAATCTTCTCATAATATACAGGGTGTTCCATTGAAAATTTCCAAATTAACATTACTTCCGGTAAAACCGGAAGTTCAAAATTGTTAAAATATATGAACACAAATTGGTATACTACTGCAGTACCCATCTATAATGATTCCAGAGATATTCACTTGGTTCCACACATTTGCCCATCACTGTATCCTGACACGTATATTATTTCGGTCTTGCGACCCTTTTCAGAAGAGTTTATGAAGAAACTAAACTTGAATTAACGTTTTGTCCTCATTCGGTTACAATATCTGTTTTTTCTTTTTTTGTATTCTTATTACAGCTTCAAGTACAGGGGTAGTCGCAAAGGATACCTGAGTGTTGGTGACGTTTTCTCCCATTATTATGGATTTTTCAATATATTCTTCTGAATAATCCATCATTTTGGCATTCCGAACATTGTTGGATAATTTTTCATGAAAAAAATGGGTATTATTGTTACAATGTGCGGCAAAACCAGTTGTTCGTTTGGTTTTAAAAACCGACATCCTCTGTTCTTTTTTCTTGTCTGCAGACTAAGATCTGTCTGACCTATATAATATGTTGAATTGCAGTTAGCACAATTAAATTGATAAATACCTTTTGAAGTGTTAATACTAGGTTATTTTGTGTAAACTAGCATTTTGTATAAATAATTTTTGACTGTAAACTATACAAAATGCTTGTTCACACAAATACTACATTATTATTTACTTGAAACCACCCTTTGTCAAAAAGCGGGATGGAAGCCAATTACTGAATAAAAATAATATTCACTAGCGAACTGTACATAAAATTGATTCCAATTTCGTAACATATATCCAGTAAACCAACCCATAATTACTGTACATATTCATCCACTTGCGACCCCAGGGGGGCTGTAGGTATTCACCCCAATAGTAAAATATTCATAAAAAGGAACCTGAAATAGGATAACTTTATTAGCTTCGTGAAATTATAAATGAATACATAAAAAATATTCAATTACTAATATCCGCCTTGCAACCCCAAGGGGGGCTGAACAAACGGCATGAAGAATATTCGAAAATCTATCAATATATCAAGAACTTGACATTGGAGCGGAATCAAATTTGTTTATAATTTGTAACTCCTATTTCTCACGATCAATATATTCACTTATACCCCGTGGGGGGCTAGCCGAGTTTCAGCCGAATTTTCAATGAAAACATTCATAACTACCAATTCATACAGAGAAATGATTTCAAATTCGGTACATATATCCAGTAGAAACAATTCACAAATACTGCATATAACATATCCATTTGCGACCCCCAGGGGGGTCTGTAGGTATTAATCTCAATAATTAAATATTCATGAAAAATCATCCTGAAATAGAAGAACTTCATTAGATTCTATCTTATCACTAAATACATAAAAAAAACTGAATTACTTATTTAGATGCTGATGCTGTTGAGGAATTTCTATCTACCCCCTTAACTCAGTACCTAATTAGCCGAGTAAATTATTTTCAGATTAACATTCTTGTACTTGACTTGTCCTATACACTTTCTTGTGTCTTGAAGGATTGATAAATTATTATTATTATCTCCTCTTTTCAACCCCATGAGGGGCTGAAATAACGGCATAAGTAATATTCGAGAAGCTATCAAATCTCGATAACTTAACATAAAAACGATATCGAATTTGGTTAAAATTTCTGACGTATGTTACTCAAGATTAATATATGACACACTTCCACTTGCACCATCTGACAGGCAATATCACGTTTCAACTGAGATAATAACTAGAAAATTTATTTTGTATATATGAAGGCCGCTAGCTCTAACTTCCGGGTTAGATTTTAACTTATATATTTTCTTTATTTGAGGCGCCACGTGATTTATAAAAAAAAACTTCCTAAAACTAGATGGACGCTCAGAAAAAGTGAAAGAAAATCACGAAAATTGGGTAAATTTTCTATAATCATCCAAATAACAAATGTTAACTCAAATTTGTAAGAGATCTTATAAATACGTAAGATTGAAAATAAATGGAGTTTTCCTATATAAAATATATCAAATTTAAGGAGCCCTTTATAACGTTATAAATGGTTTACAGCATTCATAAAATATAATAGGGAATGTTCAACAAGATTTACCATATACGTTATTACTTGTTCAACTATATAGATATAACAAAATTACACTTATAGAACAAATTGTGTTCGAATTAGCAATAAAATTAAGGAATAGATTCGATTCAAACCAATTCAGATGGATGGTAATAATTTTCCGATACAGTTATTATGGAAGGGCAGTGAGCAGCATCAGAATTTCAGCCATTAAAAACAATAAATATGTAGATCTGACCTGAATGTTTCGAAGGTAGATAATTTCAAACAGGACGGCCATCAACTTGGATGTTGCCAAAATCACGAACTCCAGTACAACGCAAAAGGAAAGAATAAGGTTAAATTCCTGATCCTCAGGAACAACTCTCGGAACGGTAGTAAAAAGAAAGAAGAAGGCCTTCTGCAAATAAGCAAGACGCAATGTGTGAGATATAAGAAAGCTTTACATTGTAAATAAAATTGGCACAAATAATAATTCATAACTGAAGTGTTTCAACTTACATGATGAAATGGAGGCCTAATGTATGGTTTTCCACTAAGTATGGTTTCTATCCGATAGAATGTCGATAAAATTACAGGCAGGTACGGTAATAAAACACTGTAATTTCCTTTTTCCAAAACTGATGATACCAACTTTGAAAACTTGATCCGTTAAAACGAAGATTCAAAAGGTAAGGGACACATATATCTCTTTCAAACTTGAAAAACAATTTCTGAATGACACACGGAAGAATAACATTCCGATGTCCCACACATATGTCAGCCTATCGCAGGCGCGAAAGAAAAAAAGTCAAAGAATCGAACTAAAACCACTATAATATTTCGCTTCCCGAGTCAAATGAAAAATATCCAGTGGCTTCGCACTGAAACTGAACCGGTCCTCCCATTCACGCGTCAGAACCGTGACAGCAAGCCGAGTTTAAGAGGAGTTTTTAATAGAAAAAAATCATAACTACCAAACTAAACAGAGAATTATTTCAAATACGGTACATGAATCCAGTAAAACCACCCCATAATTAGTGCAGATGCCACATCCACTTGCATTTCCCAGAGGGGTATGTAGGTATTCTCCATAATAACGAAATATTCATAAAAAATCAACTAAGTTTATGAGCTTCTGAGAATTTGAAGTCAATTCAAAGTATACTTACTCATTGAGTACTTGGCTTTCATCCCGCTTTTACAAACCACGGTGGGTTCAAGTAAATGACAATGATCAATTCATCATTCGCCATAATCATGAAGCATGTTTGATGTTCAATTTACAAGTTTTAATAAGAAAAATCTCAGAATATTTCCGCGACTGAGAATTACTTGTATCGCTATCCGTCTATTAATCCAGTGGCGTACGAAAAAATTTCGACAATACTCGGCTATATTACTCTGTTGTTTTCAAATCAGTTGATTAATTGCCAAGTTCAGAAACATGCGGAGTTTTCAAATTTATCTAAAAAGTATGGAAATTTCATTCATATATCTAAGTTTTGCCCAATTTGATAAAGCTTCATTTTTTTATTTGAAAGGACTATCATGTCACAAGAAAAATACTGCATAATACGTACTACGAAAACAAAAGTTATTTTAGGAATCTCGGTTGTTCAATGGAAAAAAAAATCATCCCGAAAACAAATAAATATCGTATAACATTCATCAGGTGATGAGAATATAAGAAAATTCGATTCGATAATTGGACCACTCTGTAAATCTAGTGATTCTTATATTTTGGTTGCGGTTGTGATAATGTATTATAATATATTTGAAAATATATTTTCTTTCCCACGTTATTTGTGAAGTCACTTTTTCATCAGTTATATCATCAACTATACTAAATTTTCAGTTAGGAAAACTGTACTCGTAATGTCAAAATTTGAAAGAACGACCACCCTATGCTTGTCTACGAAGTGTGGCTATAGATGTGGTATAGAACATAAAATAAAAGCCCTAGAAAGTCGTGACTTAGCATCAGTTCTTGTCATGCTGATTTTCATCCACCTTCAGATATATCTATCACGAATCAAGCATCAAATTACATTCCCCTTGATTCTGAGACCATATAACCCACAATTTCCATCACTTATCGTTTCGTGGCCATCTTTTCTTCGGCGAAAAGAAATAAAATTCGACGTAGTCTGGTCATGGAATTTTGGTCACGTAGTTCACGTATCATTGGTAAATCCGTGGAGGGGAAAAGCATGGAATTACATCTGACAACTCCAAACACACAACCTATTTCGCAATAGATAAATTACACTGCGATAAAAATCGAAAGAAGTTCACTTGTAGGCGCGACGCGTACGAGGGTGTCCTACCGGAGGGTCCCCAGGCCCCGTCAGTTATTTCCAAATCAGAGAATTACCTGAAGAGTCGCTGCAGAGGGAGCTACTTTGGGGCATTGGCGTTGCTTTGATTTGTCTACGAACTCGGAGGGTTTTTTTGTGGAACGCAATATTTTATGTCGTTCTATATACGAGGGTGGACTTATTGGATTTCAATATCTCAAGTGGTGAAAAACTTTCTTGATGTTTTGACCTGGATGTCCTGACTTTTGAGGATAGGGAAATCATGTCATTTTAAATACTAGGTTTTTTCAATCTTTTGAACGAGTTAAATATATAGAATTAAATATTCAGTTTTTTGGTATTTCCTTGTTTTCCGGAAAGGAAGAGGTGAGGCACAGAAATGTAACTGATCTAAGCCCCATAATATAGGGCCGGTAGTAAATAGTTATTGAAGAAATAAAAGTTTTTGGAAAATCCTCAATTTTATGCGTTTTAGGCCACAAAGAAAATGGCTTCTAGCTTGTATTTCAAATATTTTTTTCATTTGTAGTTAAGTGAGAAACAAACCTTGATCAGCTAAAAATCATACAAAAACGATTGAAATAACACCGCTTAGGCCAATAAGGTGATTTATTTCATTGAAAAATTCTACATCACTCGACAATAAGTTTCACACTGTTAAAAAAAATGTTGTGACATTATGTGTACAAATTACTAGAAAAAATGTCGATTTTATAAGGTGTCTAAACAGGTTTAAAGTTGCTATTCATGTGAAGAGAATATTATCAAAATAAAACTTAACTACCAGTGAGAATGGGCATACCTACAGTAAGCTACCTGAAATATCTATTATTACAACTAGGGAAATATGAATAGTATATTCTTATTATAAGTTACACCCCGAGGGCGGAGCACGAGGGATGTATAGACATCCGAGGGAAATGTATTCATATTTCCCGTGGTGTAATCAATAGTTTTTTTCCTGATTGAAAGAATCTGATATGGAAAAATTATTATTAGATTGTATATTTTTGTAATAATTAATTTTTTAACGTTGCTATGGGCCATGTTTCTGGGATTCTTGGTTGACTGGTTTCATTTTGACGTCAGGTCAAAAATAAAATTATTGAAAAAAGGTCGAACTACGTCGAAACTCAATTATATTTCCCTAGAATTCATTTATAATACCCTTCACCAAATTAGTAAACAAGTGTTTATTAACTGGAACTTTTCCAAAATGTTTAAAGGTGTCAAAGATAGTACCTATATTTAAAAAAGGTGATAGAGGAGACAAGAAAAATTATAGACCTATTTCTCTGGTGCCAGTTTTCTCGAAGGTAATTGAAAAAATTTTATCCATTCAGGTAGTAATATACTTTGAAGATAATGCATTATTTGCAAGAAGTCGGTTCGGTTACAGAAAGGAGAAAAATACATTGAAGGCAATTGTAAGTTTGGTGGAGTATGCAGTTGAGTGTTTGGAGGAGGGTAAACATTGTTTGGCATCATTCATAGACTTGACGAAGGCCTTCGACTGCGTTTCCCGTGATAGATTATTGTTTAAGCTAAAAGGATATGGCTTCGATCCAGTAGCATTACAACTCATTCATTCATTTCTGAATGAGAGAAGTCACGAAGTGACTATGGGTCTACCCCAAGGCTCCAATATAGGACCGATACTTTTTTAAATTTATGTTAACGATTTATCAGGTTGTGTCCCGGAAGCAGTAACTACTCAATTTGTGGATGACACGACCCTGGAGTTTCGGTCCTCAGAGCTTGGTAGTTTGCGAGGTCTGTCGGTGGGAGCGCTGTCTAGGGCTTTCGACTGGTTTACGGCTAACGGAATGAGGATAAGACTCGATCCTTGACCCTGAGTTTGCTAATAAGAGGAGATTTCGAGTCGGTAAAGTTTCTTGGGGTTTATCTTGATGCTTCACTTACCTGGGGGGCTCATGTGGATGATCTGACATCTGCACTCAGCAAAAACATCTTTGCATGAGGGCACTCTCATTTTCTTTATCTGAGGACGTACTTGTTGTGGTTTATTTTGCTATGGTTGAATCTAGGCT
Organism: Micraspis discolor; assembly: GCA_030674115.1. NCBI lineage: Eukaryota > Metazoa > Arthropoda > Insecta > Coleoptera > Coccinellidae > Micraspis > Micraspis discolor. Next base: position 12,264 of record JARTUT010000131.1, on the reverse strand, counting down.
CAGGTATGCAGTGTTGTTATGGGGCAACTATGCGGGGCGTGAGGTTGTTTTCAGGTTGCAGAGACGTGCAGTCAGAATTTTGGGTAGAGTTGGTTATCGCGAAAGCTGCAGCCATGTGTTCAGAACACTATACTTACTTCCCCATCTTTATTCATACTTGAAAATTTTCTTTACATTCACGCTAATAAGGAGAATTATCGTTTGCTGGCAGATGGGTACGATCATATTACAAGGAATAAATGGTTAATAAGAAAAGATTTCAAAAGATTAAAGAAATCTCAAAATAGTCCAGGGAAATATGAGATATGTGAGATTAACTCAAATGTCCGTCTTTTTCAAATATTTGGGTAAAAGAGCTATCAATCGTTTTGTATGGACTCACTTACGAAAAATACAAGGTCAAAATTGATTAATTGAGAGTTGTTATTTTCAGGGTTGGTCGGAGGAATGAATATCCCGGAAAAGTTCGTTATTAGGGCTAAATCTGTAGGTTTATGGGCATCTGAAATTTGGTTTCCTTTATTACTCCTTGAATATCTATCGGATCAAGTTATTACTTGGGAGATACTTGAATTAGGTTCAAATGAAAGGCTTGCGAAATTTCTCAGAAATCGATACGCTAAAAAATTTTCGAAAAATTCCAAAAGAAATTTTTTTCAATTGTCACGCTTCATAAGATATCTTCATTTTATCAAATTACCTTGTTATATCTTTTTTTCATTTCGAAAGTTTTCATAACGGTGACATAATATACGCATACATAATATATAGAAATACTTTGACATAGATTTTTAGAAGAAGCTTAGAAAAAAACTATGATAAATAAGTTTTGATCTGAGATATAGGTTTATGTATGTATTTGTATTACATTGTTCGAGAGTACGGAAAAAGATTCGCGTTCACTGGAACAGAGTGCTTATTGATTTGTTATAGTTTGAATATTTATTCGCACGTAGCTCAACAAGAGCGCCAAAGCCATCTGACCTCACGTCAGTGCTTTCTAATTTTTTTTTTTAGTAAGTTCTGTTCACTGTACTCTGTGCAGGCACGTTAAATTGGACAAATCGCCAATTTTAACCTTCTTTTCGAAATTTCGCTTCACTTTTGTGTACTAGGGCTGCGTAGTCATATACAGAAAATTCTTGCATAAGGTACTGTTAGGGACTTTGTGACGGAATCGCCGCTGAAGCTCGCAGAACGACGTTTCCTGTATTGACGAATTCCTCATATACGAGGGTTGTCTTTTTTATTTCGGGATTAGAGAACAAAAACAAATATCGAAAATCAATCAGTTGTTTTTCAGAATATTCTCCATTAAGATCTATTCACTTTTGCGTGCGTTTGAACCAATTGTCGAAGCACTTTTGCCAGTCTGATTGAGGTATATCCAAAACATGTATTCTGAACGCATCAACCGCTTCTTCAGGTGACGAAAAAACGTCGACCTCTCATTTCATTTTTTACGTAGGGACTTAAAAGATTCAGAAAGCATTGACGTGAGGTTAGAGTGCTTTGGCGCTCTTGTTGATCTACTTGCGAGTAAATATTCAAACCATAACAAATCTATAAGCACTCTGATCAGGTGAACAATAGCCTTTTCTAGTACCATTGGACAATGTGATGCAAATATATATATATATATATATATATATTTTTTTTAACTTTTGGCTGACAATATTTAGTTAGCAAATAATAAAGCATATAGATCAGGGGTTAGTGACGGGGTGTCATACAATTCGGCGTATGACATAAAAGCCTAGGGAAAAAACTCCAGTAAAAAAAACCCTGGGTCCCCGTCTAAGTGTGAATATACAAAAATAAGCTGAGTTCAATGATTGTTTGGGCTATTACCATCATCTATTGTGGATGTAATGATTTTCGACGATTCGACAGACATTTTCTATCTTTATCAAGGAGAAAAGTAAGAAACCTTTTGAGAATTATCAATTTTCAAAAAGTCAATATAACAGAAGTCATGAAAGAAAAATGAACGATGTTATATACTCATCTGTGATATGATGATCTATATCTTTATCTATAGATCTGCCAGAAGTTTGGACGCCGATAGTTCGATCCAACTTAAAAAGATCATCATATTACAGATGAGTATATAACATCGTTCATTTTTCTTTCATGGCTTCTGTCATATTGACTTTTTGAAAATTGATAATTCTCAAAAGGTTTCTTACTTTTCTCCTTGATAAAGATAGAAGATGTCTGTCGAAACGTTGGAAATCATTACATCCACAATAGATGATGGTAATAGCCCAAACAATCATTCAACACGAGCTCCATCATCAACAATATCTCGTCATCAACTAAAAATAAGCTGAAATATATTTCAGGGACTTTTTTCTTTAAAAGTGATCTTCTATTGATGGAGACAAAGACTTCTTCAAGGTGCTCACATTGAATCTGGAAATAAAAAGACAAAAGCAGAAAAAAGAACTGAATAACAAAAATACGTATCATATTCGTTTGAAATTTATAACCCATTCCAAGAAAGAGTGGGAACATCATAAATAGCCCTAAAACCATCTTGAAATTTATATATGGAACAACTATTGATGAGATGATGTATTGTTTCTTCTGCTTCTCCACATTCACAACTTGCGCTAGGAACTGAGTTCCATTTAAATAGCATGCTATTGGTACGACCATGACTGGTTCTCAAACGATTAAGAACTGTTCAAATATTTCTTGGGAGATCAAAACCAGGAACTCTTTCAGAAGGATCAGAAACGAGATACTTATTGAACATTTCGTAAGAGTTCCACTCAGTCTTCCATAATTCTTTATCACTTATGTTCATATTGAAGAACGAATTATGCCATAATGGTTTACGTAACTGAGAATTCTATTTTGTGGAAAATATGAAATAATTGGGAATAAATAGGGAAAAGAATGATATTAAAAATAACTACTATACCGATGCTTTAATTCCCTTTTCCTAAAAACTTATGTCAGTGCTTTTCTGAATTTTGACAACGTATATTATTTCAGCCACCGAGATTGAATTCTATCTCTATGATTTTCCGTTATGAAAAATTTCGATTTATATTACGCCAACTGACACTGATCAACGAGCCCGGCATTTGTCAATCGAATATCGATCTGTTATAGCCATAGTTCAGAGAAAATCACGGGACTTCATATCATTTCTCTTTTCTCTTGAGTAAATGAAAAAAATGATCATATCTTCAGAAGGAAGAAAGCTACGACGATGAAATTTGAGGATAAGTGAGATATCGATCATCTCAATATATTCATGAATTTTTATTGAAATCATGAAAATATCTTATGAGATAGTGAGTATTGACAAATTTTTATTTGGGAATTTTTAAAAAATTTTCTAGCATGACGATTTCCGCAAAATTTTGCGAGACGTTTTGTTTCAGCCTCCCTCAACGATATTTCAAGTATCAACGTGATCGGAAGGATACTCTAGTTGTTGTTGAGGAAACAAAATTTCAAATGCTCATAACTACTGAACCATCTGACGGATTTGGCCCAATAACGAACTTGACCGAGATATTTGGACAATTAACCTATTCGAAAAATATGAAAACTCTAGCTGACCTCGTTTGGATACTAGAGAGGATACGGCCGGACAGACTCAACTTTCGCCACGTTTTCTTCGGGGAGTTGAACCCAATCGATTGAGACCATTTTCGGCTTGATATTCGAAAATTACAGACATTTGGGCAAAATGATAGGCACTCTGTTCGGGTGAACAAGAGCGCCAAAAATAGTCATTTGATGCCAAGCCAGGACCGTACCGCGGTATCTCATCAATTCGATATTTTGAGTGCTCCAAAATGCAATTGTTTAAGCCAATGTAGAAGAGTTCGCATTGTCGTGGTGAAGGAAATCCGTCTTCGGTTTTTGTTTCTGGCAAGACAACTTGCAAGCAATTGGTTGTATACTTAGACTATACAGGGTGTTCCTAAATTGAACGTACAAACGAAAAGGGGAGATTCCTTAAGTGATTTTAAGAAAAAAAGTCCCATAAACATGGGGTAACAAACGTTTCGTTTTCGAGATTCAGAGTGTTGAAGATTGAATTTTTCTCATAGTATCTACACTTCACAAGATATTCAACTGAAATTTGGCATAGATATCACATTTGAGAGTTCTCGCCACGTGACATGGCAATTTCGATTTTGGTGAACAACTGTTAATTTAAAAAAATGCGAAGAGAAACTTTGTTCTTATACTAAACTTATCGGTCTCATGTAGTTTTGTCGTAACTATCAATGATTTTGAGAAAAAAAATTTACCTACCATGATAGGTAGGCCAGTTTGTAATCTGTGGTGAATAAATTCAGTGCCAGTTTTGACACATCGAATTATTGAACGCTTTTTTGTGGCTATTTATTTTTTTGAATGTAGTTTGAGTACTATTTTCATTAAGATTTTTATGACTGTCACAACAATAATTTGATCAGAAATTAGAACCTCTACACATTTCAATATCAAAACATGCCGAATTTCACGAATTCCGAAATGACTGATATGCATTTCATGTATGGTCTTGCAAATGGAAATGCAAGAGAAGCTAGGCATCTTTACATGGAACGCTATCACAATAGAGTGATACCAAATCATTGAATGTTCTTTGATATTCATACGCGTCTTTCAGAAGCTGGATCTTTTTCCATGAAAAGAATTAATGCTGGGAGATCACGCAGTGTGAGAACACCACAACTCGAAGAGGCAGTTATGAACGAAATAGAATATCATCCAAGAACCAGTACAAGGAAAATTAGTGTACTTTTGAATGCACGTCATCAAGTTGTTTGGCGGATCTTGTGGAATTCTCTGCTATATCCTTATCACATTCAAAGGGTGCAAGCTCTTCTGCCTCGAGATTTTCATCCGAGGGTTAGTTTTTGTCAGTGGTACCTCAGTAGACTATTGATGAATCCTTATTTTGATTGCCAAATTCTATTCACTGATGAAGCCTGTTTCTCAAGGACTTCAATTATCATTTTTCATAATGAACACGATGGGCTGAGGAGAACTCGCATGGATATGTAGAAATCCATTCTCAAGAGCAATTTTCACTAAATGTGTGGGTTGGTAATATTGGTGATGATTTGATTGGTCCTTTCTTCTTGCCAGGTCGAATAACAGGTCAATCATAAAGACATGCATGACGGTGCTCCCGCTCCTTTTTCAGTTTTGGCAAGGTAGTATTTGGACGAAAATTATGAAAACAGGTGGATTGGACGCGGGGGTCCTCAGTCATGGCCCGCCAGATCCCCAGACTTAAATAGTTTAGATTTCTTTTCATGGGATCACCTGAAATCTCTAGTATACTCGACACCCGTGAACACCGTAGAAGAACTGAGAAACCGTATAATAGGCGCATTTGATACAGTTAGGAATTTTCCGGGAATATTTGAAAGAGTTCGATCGTCTATGAGACGAAGATCAGAAGCTTGTATAACAGTTGGGAGAGGACATTTTCAACATTTGCTGTAGTTCAGTCCTTTGCGGTTTTTTAGTTTCTTGTTATGATTTTTTTTTAGTTTTACGTTTCTTGTTGTAATACATTTTTTGTGTTGATTATACGAGTTTATTGAATCTTTGTGAATCATCGATACAGATCAGGAAAATTTCTATAAAAACTGACACTGAATTAATTCACCACAGCATACAAACTGGCCTTCCTATCATAATTAGGATTTTCACGAGGACTTCGAGAGAATCGTTCAAAAATTTTTTTCTCGAAATCGATGGTAGATACGACAAAACTACATGAGACCGAAAATTTTAGTATAAGAACAAAGCTTCTTTCAACATTTTCTCAAATCAACAGTTGCTCACCAAAAAAAATTTCTGCAGAAGAAAAGGTGGCAGTGTTCCAGAAAAAATATCACTCTGTAGATTATCTATCGAAATTGCCATCTCACGTGGTGAGAACTCTCAAATGTAATATCTATGCCAAATTTCAGTTGAATATCTTGTTGAGTGTAGATACTATGAGAAAAAAACTTGGAAAAAAATTTAAACTTCAACACTCTATATCTCGAAAACGAAACGTTTGCGACCCCATGTTTATGGGACTTTTTTTCTTAAAATCACTTAAGGAATCTACCCTTTTTGTTTGTACGTTCAATTTGAGAACACACTGTATAAGATAGACAACGCATTCCTTTGTGGTGATTTGTTTTGGCTCTCTGATTGAAAGTCTTAACCTCATTGAAAGTCTCTTGTGAAACCTCACCCGGCAACACCTCATAAAATCTTTTTCCATCTACTCGGATCACATTATCTTCAGGGTCAAAATAATCTGGACAAATGAGAATAGCTTTCTTTAGGCAAATACTTGACCATCCCAACAGCAAAGCCCAATTTCTTCTTCTTGCATCGTCATCTGGGAACTTTAATTCAAGAAAACCTCATATTATCTTATAATAATCACTTTGAAAACTTTCTTATTAAAACTTTTCACGCTACTGAACATATAAATAACTGAATACTTTGTTCTTAACAATACACTTACCTATGGAACGATATATATTTTTCACACTCACGAACCTGCGATGAAAAGTAATAAACAAAAAAAATATGAAAAACCTAATACTGACTCTCACCAATTTTCTTCAATTTGCATATTTATTTTCGATACAGAGGTGGCAACGTGTGTCTTCTAAACATCATGTGATCTTCAAACTGTCGAGCAGAGAATGCGGCAGCGTTGACTTGACTTTTATTTGATTTTCTTTCCATCTGCGGTCTCTGACATAAAATAGCAGAATCAACTTACGTTTTCCTTTTACCTCTTGCTAATATATCTGATAAGGCAGTTACAATTCGAAATATAAAATTGTATACAATGTTTTGAATGTAAATTGGAGAAAAAACTTTTATTCACAATAGAGGAATAGAGAAACCTACTATTTGCTCAGTTTGGCAACGTGAGAATTTTTTATGACCTGTGTGGACCAGCTCAATACGTTACAATCGACCAGCTATAAGTTTCAGATGCGACATTTTTCGATGTAAATAAAGAGGTCTATTCTTATATAGTCTGAGGTTGTATATCACTCAAAATTGACTCTTCTGCGTTGTTTTGGTGGAACGATTGCAAGATATCCTGTTTTTCCGAAAACAGGCGACCATTTGCATGAAACTGCTTCCTGCGCGAACAACTTTTGTTGGATTCGGATCATCTTGGAACATCGACTGCTGTTTACTTTCGGGGTCATTCACGATTCATCACCTGTCTTAATGTGATAGCTCCGGAGCACCGCGATTGTATTTTTGGAGCATTTCTCCCGACCAATTGACACGATCCTTCTTTTGGGCGATTTACAAATTGCTTGGGATCCAACGCGAATAAACTTCTTTAACGGTCAATTTTTTATGAAATATTGCATTTATGCTGGTCCCACTAATGCCTGAAGTTCTCTAAATCTCAGGATAGGTCACATGACGATCTTGTAATATCAGTTGGCGCACAGCATAAATGGGTATCGGAACAATAATTGATTTTAAGACGACCGGCACGAAATTCGTCTTAGAGTGAACAACGACCTCGGTTGAATTCTACATACCATCGATAAACACTGGTCCTTGATGGAGCTTCATCACCTAAAAATGAATTAATTTCATCGATGCACTGTTGATGAGTTAATCGACATTCAAAGATGTGAAAAGTAATCGCTCGAAAATGTACACGATTTAATTCCAGTTTTTGGGCGAGATGAATCTTTTGAATTTGTGTAAACAACACAAATAGCATTCGTTCGTCAAAACGTTCTGACTATGTATAACCTCATAAATGTGAAACTTCACGATAAAGCTGTCAGTTGGCAGATTGAATTGCTAGGGTTGTCCAATCCCGAAATATAAAAGGCAACTCTCGTAAACGTGTTATCAACCACTTATCGTCGTATACGTGAAACCATTTCAGTTCAAAGGAGACAACCCAAGCATTTTTTGTTTTATAAAAGTGCGAATACACTCTTCGACACTGCCTTATAAAATTCAGAGTTATATAATGTGGATACAATAAATTTTCCCTGTCCCCTATATATCCTTTATTGGCCTTGAAGGATATAATTTATAACTTCCCTACAAGTGTCGACAAAGACTTATGGTTTTTCTGATAACCATTTGAACACATTTATAATCCTATCTATACGACTGTTATAAAACTCCCATATGGAGACGATACTGTTTCCGTTACCTTTCTGGATGAAAACACGCATGCTCAACTTTGTCGTATTGTTTCACTCTAATTCAACGTCAAGTATTAATCGTCTTTTTTTATCTGTTGGTTTGTTGGATAGCTGAATTCAGAAACAACCCAATAACATTAAATATCAAGTTGAAGATACGTAGTTGGTTTTATTGAAAGCTTACAAGTTACGTATCTTATAAGCGCGAAGGAAATCTTGAAGGTAATTGAGGAAACTCTTTTTTCTACACTGTATGAATTCGAATTTTACCTCCGAATAACACGTGCGCCCTCGATATACGAAAGTTTCGAATTTTTTATTGAATAATATATAAATCAATTTCAATTATTTTTTTCTAAATGTAACAATTTTTCAATACACTAAGTCTTGAAATTAACAAAAAAATCATTTTCAATCCAAATTCAACTTTTTTTCCTTGTTCTCAATTTTTCACAAAGCAGATGAAACACGACATTTTCAATAACGATATGGCCGTGTCGGATATTTATTCATGCTCAACTCTTAGACTCATATAAATTATTTCACATCCGTAATGTAAATAAATACACTGCCTTTTAAAATGAAAAATGGATTGAAATCACAACTGAGTTCAACAGTACAGCAAGTGCCAAGAACAAAGGAAGCAACTCAAACTGCCTATCTCAATTTAAAAAGGACGGCAAGACAAAATATGGCAAATGAAAACGTGAGTAAATTAGTCTTGTTTGTGTAACAAACATATCTATAGACATAATTATATTTACCTTCAATTTAACACTATAGAAGAAATTTTTAAGTATCAAATTGTATTGATCATATCTGAAAAAATGATTAAGCAATGCATCAAACCAGATTATCAATAGCTATAATAGATGTACCTATAACTGGCTAACATAGTTGAAAGTCGCCTTATAATCTTTCCTCTTTATTTAAGGTCAAGAAATACCTACAGAGTCATCCCTAAATGAAGAAGCCGAAACATCACATAAGCATGAGGTATGTAGAAATTTAAGAGTATATTCTATACAGATACAAGTGTACTGCATATGAATTGCATTATGACTGAACGACTGAGGTTGATGGCCTTTTGACTCTGACAACGAAGAATGTAAAAATCATTTTCTTAATCAAATATATTTCTCTTGTTTTAGGAACCTGTTCAAAAAACGTGCACCAATGAATTTGGTGATTTAGAAGAAATGGTGAGAGAATGGAAGAGAGATGAAATAGCTGACAAGGTATGCATACCAACCATCTATGTCGATTGACAAAAAAACCTGTTGTAATTTCTATTTATAAAATGAGCAATATTTTCAGAAAGGGGTGCTAGCAACAGGTGGCGGATCTTACCAGCCTACGCTAAGCTCTGTAGGTGCAAAAGTGTTAGCAGTAATGGGGGACCAAATTGAGCCACTAGGGAATGAGTGCGACAGCGCTTCAAACTACTTTGTTTCAGGTATATACATATTTACAGTAACAATACGCATTTCATGATCTCATTTATTGTTTCTCCGTTTCAAATATTTTAAATCTGTTCCAGGAGGAAGTTGAATTTGAAGAAAATTCAACCAGAAATGGATACTGTGAAAAAAACAAAACTTCCTCTTCATAAAAGAAAGGGTAGAAGACTCTTGAAGAACTCACAAAGAAAAAGTAGCAGTGGCACTTTGAAGAGCGACTGCTATAATGTAAAGTTACAGGCTATGGAGTGGGAAAAAAACTAAACTGCTAGAATATAAACATGGTGAAGCAACATAAACTTATAGATTTGAAATAAAAATTAAGAAAAACAATATGAGAATCTTTGTAACAATAAATGAATGATGAAGCCTTTTCAATGTTTGATGTTTAAATTTTAACACCCTTATAGTTTTCCTCAAGTGACCATAAAAAAATACCTGGTTGAACTTGCTTACAACTTTTTCTTACGATAGATTGCATTTATGACTTGTTTGGCAGCTTAACTGTACCTGTGTATTAAGTCATATCTGGTGTATTAAAATACAGATGCTGTTTTTACAACTGAAAAATTTATCGTCAATAGGTCAATAAAATGTAAAATATTTTAATTTGAAGTATTCAAAATAATTATGCAAACAACCTTGTTCATACATCATCCAATTTTATTATTTTATCACAATACACAGAAGTAAAAACAATGACATGAAATTTGGTGTAATTGGATTTTTAGAATGTTTTCAGTCTATACATAAGAGTAGATTAGAATATAAATTTATTTGAGCTATTGTAACAACTGTTCCTCAAGGCATTACTTCTACTTCATAGGCTTTTTGTGACGGATTGTATGACCTCTGATCAGAGTCTTCTTCCACAATTATTATTGAACATTGAAATGTGTTGAAACTAACGAAGATCTGACTGATATATTTTCATCATTTGTAGAAGTATTTGGAGGATCATCTGGGAAGTTCTCTCCGATATCGAAGTCTGCTATGTCTTCATTATGAACTAATGCCAAATTGTGCAGAACACAACATGCCACTATGACATTCATGGTTGTCTCCATTTTCAGCCTAATTCCCATAGATAAACAAGGAAAACGTCTCTTCAAGACACCAAATGTCCTTTCAACAGTATTCCTCGTTTTGATGTGTGTGCTCTGTTGTGCCTTGCTCACCAGGGAGTTGATGGCCTCAGAAATGGAGTCAATAAATATGAGCGACAAGGGTAGCCACTGTCCCCCAATAAGTAATCCCTGCGGAATAATCCACTCTCGAAGTCGGCCCGAATATGGGAATCGTTAAAAATTGTACTATCATGCACTGAGCCTGGCCATCTACAAATTACATCCATTATTTTCAACTGGGCATCACAAATCACCTGAACATTAAGAGAAAAGTATCCCTTTCTATTTCTGAAAAGCTCACCTTGTGGACCTCCAGGTGACTGTATTTTTATATGTGTACAGTCTACACATCCAATCACGTTCGGAAATGAACTTATAGAATAAAATTCTGGTTTGATTCTATTCCAGTTCATCCTCTGTTCTTAGCATAGATATGAACTGGGGTCGAAGTTCAGCAATGACTCTAGATACTTTTTAATTATTCTACATGCTGTTGTTTTATGGACCCTTATATGGTCAGCTACTGTTATTTGGAATGTCCTGTTGCAAAATAACTTATTGTTAAAGTACTTGTTCAAGGCAGTGACTGATTTGTTCCTTGATGTTAAGGGCTTTATTTTATCTCTATCATATCTCAGGAAGTAATATTATAATATCCTGGACAGTCTATACCTATTTTTGAATTCCACATCATTGTAGAAATCAAAAGGGTTCATTCTTCTCCTGAAAGTTCGTGGCCTTGGGTTCTCATCTTCGCTAGAATTACTAGACATGCTTATATCCAAGCTGATATCCATAATTATTATCTACAATAAAAAATAGATTCACCAATTGTTGCAAAATGCTTGTTTTTCAGAGAAACTAAATTATTAACAAAAACATATTACATCGCAAAATTGGAAAAATAAATGCCTTTTTATAAAAATTATATATTAAAGACTATTAAATTATTTTCATACATACCGATAAAATTAAGATTTCCTTAGAAAATACATGCAGATTTCATTCATAAACAAGGTTTCTTTCAAGTTAATTCGCCAAACAACACCGATTAGTTGACAAGTTCTTTGACACTAGTTTGACCACTGATTAAGCCTTAATTTGCGTTTCGGAAACTCAAAATGACGATTGACATACAATTTACACAAATATTTGACCACTATGTCAACTGACAGCTTGGTCAAATTAACCTAGTTGACTATCCTTTCAGCAACTCAAATGGCAGTTGACCATAGATTTAACAGATGATTAGTTGATTTCTATGATGATCATCGTTTCAGAAACCGGCCGTTAGACTCATATAAATTATTTTTAATCCATAAAGTAAATAAATACACTGCCTTTTTGTTCTATAATAAGTTTTGAAATATTCATAATCACCAATTTAAGTGATAAAAATTGCTGGATGAAACAAAGTAGGAGCTTTATAAACTTTAAGTGATTTACACCACCACCATCCCTGTATTCCTCAAAACACCTTGAAAT